>NW_020769339.1:725226-844394 GCF_900518735.1 Pseudonaja textilis
TTGGCCATTTCTGCTTGTTGATTGGCATGAGCTTTGGCCATTTCTGTTGTTGTTTGGCCTGAGCTTTGGCCAATTCTGCTTGTTGATTGGCCATTTCTGCTTGTTGTTTGGCCTGAGCTTTGGCCATTTCTGCTTGTTTGGCCAGTTCAGCCTTCTGCTGTATCACCTCTGTTGTAATATGTAAATTTGCCTCTGCTGCTGCAGCTTCAACCTGGGCTTCTACATCTCATTCAGTGTAACTTGCTGCTTTGGAGGCCTAAGATGTGCCGCTATGTCGGGAAGATGTTCTGGAAGGATGGTGAAAGCTGGCAGCAGAGAATTGGCACGAGACACTAGAACCTGCCTGTGATCTAGCCGATTTGGGATGGAGAGAGGAGCTTTCTTTGAGTGGTGGGCAGAAGACACATGTGATCGAGGAGCCATGTTGGATGTGGCTTGCTCCCTGGATGCTACTTCCTGCCGAAGTGCATTGTGGAGCGCTGCCTGGAGGGCTGTCTTTGTGTTCCTTGTGAAAGTCATCAAAGTATTGGATGTGTGATAGGAGTTTGGGGTCACCCAGTCTTGACTGGATGGACTTGAGATTGTTTTTGCTGCATCTCCACCGTGCGAAAAGGGCATCTAGATCATCTAGCAATGTGCAGTTTCTCAGGGGGCAGCTTATGTTTTGGGGTATCACAGATCTTCTCAAGCTTCGCCCATGAGTCTGTGTAGCAGTGATATTGCTCAAGTGTTCTTCCATGGGTTCGGTAAGCTTCTTACACTTTCTGAGGTCATAGGCTTTCGGAGGTATCGTGGCTTCTCCAGAGGGTTGGACAACTAAAGGCAGTTGTTGGGAATCAGGCTCCACGTTTACAACAAAGGTGGGTGGAGGATTCGGGTCTTCTGGTACCTCAGAGACATCTGTCATGGCTGAGGAAGTTGCCATGATTCAAATTGGTAAAGGGAGAATTTTGGAAAATTTTAGTGGTTTTCTGTGCAATACCCTTTTTTGTACTAGGGGGCGCTGCAAGCAGGTAGCAGAAAGTAGAATTGCTGTTGAATATTTGAGCACATAGGTGGCACTGCAGAGTCTGGGCGATGCTAGCACAGCACATGGTATGGCTGTTTCTAGGGTGCACTGTGAGCTTGCAACACAAGGGGGCACTAGAGGTTGCATCGCAAAGTCTGAAGACTAGAGGGCTGAACGCAGAAATGTGCGTAGTGTAGTCTGAAGTCTTGAGGGCGGAACGCAGAAATATGCCTATAATTCTCGCTCGCTTCACAAGGTGGCAGCAGAGGGTCAGGAAGACGCTGTTGCTACGCCCATCTTAGGTTGCAGATCCTTTTAGATTCTGAGCCTATTTTCTAAAGTTTTGACTATTCCTCATAGTTTGATGTGATCTGCAAATTTGATGTGTTTTCCTTCTATATCTGAAGTCTGGTCTACTTTTATTCCTATCATTGGTATACTAGATGGTTCAGGTTTATTAAATTATATTTTTGTTTTGCTATTTACTATTAAAAATGAAAATAATTTTAAAGGAATGAAACTCATGGTTGAATTACTTCTGTAGCAGGTATACAACATTCAGAATCCCTGCTTAAGAATCTTTAACCTGGAAAAAAAAAGACACAAACACATATACATGTATTGTCCCCCCTCGTTGAATAGTACATATAATCAATCAATTACCAGCATTTTGTAATCAATCAATTACCAGCATTTTGTAATTCTTTTATTGTATGATTTTAATTTGATTAGGTCCTCTAAGGAAGGATAGATATGTTCATTTTCTATGTAACATATTGTTTTTCACATATAATGAAATAATACTTGATTGTTGTAATGAACCTTCATAATAACATTTGCATTCTAATTACAAAACTTTGTCTGTACACTAATCTTAGGATAATATTAGGTAGCGCCTAATAGATGATTAAACATTGACTCTACACTAGCAGCAGTATTTAATAAGAGGCAGTTTTAAAAAATAAATAAAATATTTTAGTTTTTTTTTAAGGCATTCATATTCAATGCAATCTCTATTCAATACAGAAGCCTAATATTAGGACAACATTAGGTAGGGCCTAATAAAATTTGATTAAACATTGACTCTACATTATCAGCATACAAAATAAGAGGCAGGTTTAAAACATAAAAAAATATTTTAGATTTTTAAAAAAAACATTAAAAAAATAAATTCAATGAATATTATGTTAAATGCTTTGATTTTTACTGTAGTTCAGCACTGAATTCAAGTATCTAAAGGAAGATCTGTGCAAAAGATATTTTAGCAGAACCTGGAGAAAAAGAATTGCATTATTCAGGAAATTGGCTTGGATAAACTATCACCCTATCATTCCATATTTTCATCTCTTTTGCCATATGTTTTTCCAGTGACTACTATCAGCAAAAAAAAAAAGGAATGTTGACATTTTCTTTTCAATAAAATTTTATTCTATTGATACTTTCTGAGATTAATTTCCTAAAATAGAGGGCATGTCTTGATTTTGAATAGTATTCCATATATTTAACTATCTTCATTTTTGAATTTTCTGGTTCTTTTGTTTGCCAATAAGATATAGAGGCTGAGGGACTTCTATGTCACACATCAAGACTAGGTATAAAGCATTCCCTGCTGGCGGTAGAAACAATCAAGCAGGATGGTGGAGCCAGGGTTTATAGCTCCAGAGGTATATTGTGTAAAGGAGGTTAAGCTGTTTTGCAAGCTGAGATTTTCCACTACACCTGATAAAATAACTTCTATTCTTAATGTTTAACAGAATACTGATTTATAATCGCACCAGCAGGCAAGGAATAGAATTGAAAATAAATCTACCTATTCACATTATGCTTTGGACACAATATAAAATTAGGACAAAACCATGATATTTTCCCAATCTCCTCATATTTTTATGTTTCCAACATCATCACAATTTTTGCAATCTTAATATCTGGCAACAAGAATCACATTTAGACTCCTTATTAAGTAAGATAAGAATGATGGAGTTAAAAGTGAACATTATGATTATGATTCACGTTTTCCCATCTAATGACATGAAATACAGTTGAAGCTGTAGGATGCACATTTAAAAAAAAACAAGCTCTTGGATTAAAAAAGAAATAATTTTAAGGAAGAACATAACTCAGTGGCAAAGCACTTTTTGTTTCCCTGTAAAAATTAGATCTTTATCTTCACCAGGAATGGATTTGAAAGACTCCCTTTTGAATCCAAGAAAGCAATATACATTCTGAAATGGTACTACTATGTAAGATGATTTTAAGTATATCCAAAATTGTTCTTCAGTAATTCCTCATCAGAGTAGATAGATATACCTGGGGAGGGGGTGTCGTTATAAATTTGTCTTGGGCTCAATATCTTCAGCATTTAATTCCTGATTCCACTGAAGTAACGAAGAGAATGTTTATCAAATTTGCAGAATGCACAAAACTAAAGGAATACTGAATATTCTTGTAAAGTTAAAGGGGTTGAATAATAACATTTAAAACAGGACACAAAATTAGTTCTAACAGAGCAATCAATATGCAATGAAAAGTTCAAGAGAAGTTATGAGCCTCATTTAACTGAATATGTTTGAAGACATCAATCTGTTATATTCCTACACTTGAGTACGATGTTGGATTCAAAGTCCTAAGTCAGGTATGTCCAACTTTGACAACTTTAAGACTCCTAGAATTTCCCAACAAGTATGAGGAAGTTAAATTATTATTCTAAAACTTTAAGTTTAGAACCCTAAACATATTATTTTAAAACTGCTCTAAGTTATTATTCTACAACCAATGGTCAAGCTTGGTAGAAAATTTTCTACCAAGAAAATTGAGAGAGTAAATGGTTGGTATTGATGGGATATTATGTGCTGGGATTTCATTTTCTGAATATTTTAATGGAAAGTGCTTTAAAAATTCAATACAAAAGCTTCTATCCAAGGGCAGCAATGGTTTGGCTCTAACTTTCAGATTCTTGGGGCACAGAAACTTGGCTAGGGATATGGAAAAGCAAAGCTGCTCAGTAATACAAAGAAATTCCTCTGGATTAGTTTTAAATAATGTTTCTTTTACTTATCTGAGACACACAGCTGAATCACAGGATAGGTTTTAGCTTCCAAATTGTTGGCCTGGTTTTGTAATTTTTCTGCCTTTCTTGTTAAATAATTTCCTTGTTTAATAAGATGTTTGCATGCAATCAAAATTCCTGTAAGATAAGCTTGGCCTACTGCACCAAATTCTGAAACAAAATAGATAGAAATCTTTATTTGGTGACTCCTGTCTAGTTCCTTTCCTCCAGTCTAGGTAGGATGAAAAATGATTAAGAAATGCATGCACTCTTTTCTATACTTTCTTCTTTCCCTTACCAATCTAATAAAATGAATTCCATTGGTTTGCTACAATATCTTCCAGATATTAGACACATAACCCTGTAAAAAGATGAGTATTAACTCTTAAAGATAATTTTTAAAATCATAAAAAATACTGGAAAGCCATAGGACATGTTTTATATTTTTTTAATGGAAAAGACAAAGATCACAATAGGAAAGCAATAGTGTGCAGTTTTTCTTCACAAAGTTGGAGAAAATAATCTTTTGTTTCTAAGCATGCTAATCTTTCTTTTGGATGTAACTCTATACTTTTGGGGTTTCCTGTGTGAAATGGCAGGAAACTGCACACCAACTGTAAAAAATTAGGGGCTTCAAAAGAAATAATATATAATCCTGACGCCATAGATTCCCTACCACTGTGCCTTACTTTAAAAAATAGTCCAACAAAGAAAACTGTTGGGTTCAACATTGATGGTATTCATCTCTACCTCCCAGCCCCAATATTTTTCCCTCTGGCCCTTTATACTAAGGAAATGCCTTGTCTTAGTAAAAGTGTGAGTGGGCCTAGAACAACATCTACACATGCAATAATATGGGGAATGTTGGTCTATATGTTATATAAACATTATTTCATCTCATGTTTATTAGTGTGACTCAACTTACTAGGAAAACCTACTAGAATTGCTTGTAATAGTAAGCAAAGACAAGGATTCAAAGGTTTTGGAATTCATAGCAACATTATGAAATTCCGTCTCCACTCACTTAATTCCACCAACACAAATTCTCAGGTTATACCTATTTCAGTTCAGTTGTTTCATGTATAGTCAGGGGTGTCAAAGTGGCGGCACGTGGGCTGGATGAGTTATGTGCAGGCTACACCCACTCTGACATCATGAAATGTCACGTGATGGCAACATGACATGGAGAGTTTGACACCTGTGGTCTAGACTATTTTACCAGCATACAAAACTTTAAAAGAAACAAACTTTAATATTCATGTAAAAAAACACCATTCCAGAAAACTAAACTGAAAGGGAAGGGGGAAAAAACTAAACTAAACAGGGGAAGGGGGAAATCATCTTCTAATATTTACTTTTAATTGACAGCATAATAATGTAAATTGCCAGTTTTTACCACAAATGGAACCAGTGAGTTCAGGTTTATTTAATTTGCTCATATTTGTTCATAAAGCAGGTATTAGAAAAATGCTCAGCACAGATTGTAAAGTATTTGCAGATGCTTTAAAACTATTGTACTCCGTGGAAGAGAGGAAAAGAATAACAATAAAAATGATATTCAATAAAATGCTCAATAATAGATTCTGGTTGTGAACTGAAAACATGTCTAGAAATAGTTGTTCTAACCTTTTAAATATTGCACATTTAAAAATTTTTAAAAACCCAATGTGGAGCCATAGTTTAAATTTACATACATTGTAGCCCAGATTCACCAGGAATATTTTCTCAAGGCTGTTGAACTATTTGTGCTGATTTAAGATAAATAACATAGCACAAGGCACAATAGGTAAAAGCTCATCAGAGGGAGAACCTGGAACTAAGACAAAATTCCTGACAGTGTGAAATATTAAGCAATAAAACAGCTGAGTCTCCAGAGTCGGGATTACCCAATTGTTGGTGGTTTTCAAGAAAAGATTGACAACCATTTGTCCAGGATGGTATATAAATTCCTACCTTGGGCAGCAGATTGGACTAGAAGACATCCAAGCTACCTTCCAGACCTGTGATATTATAATAAAACACCAATTGGGCTGGATCTTAAATTGCATGACATTTACTTCCGTATATTGGATACATCATTTCTAAGCACCATTTTTTTTTCCATAGGCCAATAGTCCACTTTTTGTTGTGCTATTGTTATATAAATGGATTAAACCTAAAACAGCCAAAGGACACTCCTTTTGGAATATAATGTTTCAGAAGCTCTGGAAAATTCTGTAAGTTTAAAAAAAGCGAACTCAAGATATATAGATAATGGAAATTTTTGCCTGATGTTTATGTATCTCTTTTTCCTGCTTTAGAATGCTTTGTTCCTCATTTCACCTCATTTGACATTTTTTTTAAAAATTAAAAAAATTATTTGCTGATATTTGGTATAGGTGCTTCCTATGGATTCACTGAGAATCTGCTAAATGCAAACCGAACTGAAATTACTCACAGTAATTTTCCAACAACACGCAGCGAGTTCCTCATTTCAGATTCTCTTCTTTCCCAAAATATCTACGGAATGGAAAGCCATAGCAGAAGCATCTGAGAATATGTTGTATTGGATGATATAAGTTGTAAACAATTTAATATATATTTTGGAAGTAAATATAAATTTAATCAAATTCAGATTTTGGCCATTGTGTGGCCAAATTTAATGTAAATGGTGGCTCTACAACTTAAATATTAATATTTGCAGATAGGCCATTTCCATCTTAAATGCCTTACAGAAATTTTTTGACAGCAACTCCAAAATTTCCAGTTCACATAATCCAAAATTGACAGATACACTCTATTGTCTCTTATCCAATCAAAAGATGCTCTCTAAAATAGTATTTATCTTCAAGAGCAAATGATATTGTCATTAATATCTTATTTTCCTTCCTTTAGACAAAAACAATATAAAAGGAGCCTTGAAATTTTTCACTTTATTAAATAATATCTCCTTTAGACTTGCAATAAGATTCCATTGACAGATATTCCTATGGACATCTTATATAGGAACAATATTCTAATCCTTAATGGTAAGGTTTGTTTTATTTATCTTAAGAACTAATTTCAGCTTACTTTCAATATTAGCTCAACATGAAAAACTAGACTATTTCTTCTCATTCTCTTGACATCAATGGGGATTTCCCTTGGGCTCCTGCTATCATTTTTTTTATATTTATTGCAATTTTTTAACTGTTTCTGAACTTTTGTTTAAGACTTTATTGTGCTGTTAATAGGAAATAGGCATTGCAATGATATCAGCAAAAAATAATGAATTTTCTAGGTGTAAAATATTATTTTCTAGGTGTAAAATAATATATATCATTTAAAAAGGCAGAAAGGAATTTAACGAATATTAAAAAGAAGCCTACTGGTTAAAAAAAAAGCCTATTGGAATTAAACTTCCTGATACTATGCAATATCTGGATTAAAAATACAAAAAAATTTACAAAATGATAGCAATGCAATAAAGACCATTATTAGAAGACATTTTATAAATGTGGCATGTAATACTGAAAAAGAATCATAATAAATGATCTGTTATTAATCAATAATTTTAATAATAAAATCTAGTATTGAGAGAGTGAATATAAAGAAACTAAATGTGCAGAACTTTTTGCTTTTCAAATATAAAACAAAAAAATATTACCATTGGATATTGATAGAAACAGCAAAACACACCGTTCAGTTAAAAAGCATACATACTATAACTATGTTAATTCTGTTACACTGTCCCCATAATGGGAGTCCCTAGTTGAACATGGAATTGGAAAAGCTAACCAGCATTGGACTGGTTAATGCTTAGGTGAGAGTTCTCCAGGAAATTTAGAGTTGAAAACAAGACTGGATAGTTAAAAATAAATACATCTCAAGAAATAACATCAATGTACCCATGTAATCACCAGGAATCAAACTCGCAAGAGCCTTTACTTTTTTATATTCTACAGTTAGTGAAAAAAAATGCTGATCCTTCGAAATAAACTCAGTTTATTCATATATTTAACACTCTGGCAAAGACTTCAACATATAAAGTTATTGTTTTCTTAAATCAAGATTTTAAATATATGATGCTATTTGCTAATAAGGAACCATAAGCTTTTAAATATGTAACTATTATCTCCTAATAGTTTCAAGATTATTCCTAAAAGAAACATAACTCATTTAGTTAAAGCTAATACATTCCAGAACATAAATCCATTACTAAAGTTTGTTATATTCCCAACAACAAGTTGTAATTAGCACCAAAGTTGTGGGCATGGGTTTCTTTCCAATAAATATAGGTACCTATTTTGTTCAACCTTACAGTACTCTATATTATTAGGAATATAATTAAAGTATAATAAATCTTATTTTGTGGACAAAATATTTGAAAGACACAAATATAAAAGCAAAATACCACATAATTAATCTGTTTACAGTTTATATGCTCCATTTTTTCTTTGAAAAATCTACACAGCAAAGATACAAAAATGGCAATTTGAGTTAAATTCAATGCGGTTACAGGTTTAAGAGGTAATTTAATTTAAGTAAATTAATTTCAATACAGAATCACCTAAATACAGTCTTTACAGAAGTTAATAGACTTTATACCAGACTTTACATCAGTCCAATTGATAGGTCATAACATAATACTATGTTGTGTAATTTTAAGCTTTCTGACTTGGATTAGTGGAAATGAAAGCCAATCAACACATATTAAAATGCTGGTAACAAATTCAATCCTTTTGTTCAAAAGATTTTTGTCTTTCAAGAAATAAGGAAAACTATTAATTCACACAATACTGCAGAAGGTTTAGTGCCCATACTTATCACAACACAGTGGAAATTGCTTATCACAACACAGTGGAAAACTAAAGATCATATGAACCAAAATTGTTCTGACAAATACCAGCAAAAAACAAGTCTGAATTGTCTGCTCAGTGTTTGGCTGGCAAGCAAGGAACAGAATATGCTTTTGTGATTATCCAAGCATGTGTAGTGATGTTATTATGTAAGCTTTACTATTCAGTAGTTTCATAATGAAGGATGATTGATTTGCAGCAGGACAGGCTTTAGGGGGAGAAGAACCTGCACAAGGGACCCTCCATGTAGGTGAAATAATAAGATGGGTCCAAATTGAACTTTGAAGAAAAAAAAATTGTTCACTGGTTAGTGAGTGTAAAAGGAGAAAAGGCATTGAAAGATGAATCTGTTGAACTCATTTTTCAAATGAATTTTACTCATTTCTATCCAGAAGAAGTGTCAGGTTAAAGTTTCTATTGAAATTATATTTAAAAATGTCTATTAGAAAAGCAATGGATAATTTGCAATCATAGGGTTGCATGTAATTTTGGGGTGAATTTCAGTAGCCTTCAGTCTATCTCATCCTTGAGGTAGTTCAGAATTTAAGTAAACACAACTAAATGATCCTGCAACAGATTGGGGAGGGGAGGGGGAAGAGGAAGAGGGGAGAGAGTATGTCAGCAAGTAGAAAAGGGGTGTCACAATATGCATAAAAGCCTAGTCTAAGACAGGGGTCTGCAACCTGTGATTCTGGAGCCACATGTGGCTCTTTCAGCCTTCTGCTGCAGCTCCCTGTCATCTGATCCCACCCCTGGCTGGCCCCTCCCTCTCCTCCCCATCACCCCTTGCCTGGACTGAGAAGGTAAGGGTGATTATAGGGGATGGAGACTTGCTCCATATTCCAAAGCAGCAGGTGCCTGGGTGGGAGTAAGTGATGTCGAGTTGGCCATGCCTACTCAGTCACACCAGTTGTTAAATTATTGGCTCCCAGTGTTTTCTTTTCTGTGGGAAATGGGTCCCAATGGCTTTTTGTTTAAGGTTGCAGACCCCTGGTCTAAGATAATGTCTAAATCTAAGCCCTACTATAGAAGCATGGTGGAAAAATTAATAATAGAAAGAGGTCATTTTCTTCATATAAATTCAATTGAGCAAACACTATTTAAATTTTGTTTTTACAAAATGTTCAAATCTGTTTTCTAGACAGACAAAAACATGCATAGTGATGAACAGAAGTAATAGATTTCTCTTCTTAAAATATTAAAAAGAACTACTTGATTTCAATTACTTTGCTTTTCCTATCAATAAACCCGCAAAGAAGAAAGGGAAGGAGAATGCCTTAGTGCTCATCTTCTATTTTTATTCTTATGTACAAGGTAGAAAAATGATTGAAATACTTTGTGGAAAGAAAAAATGATGGCCTAAAACTAGCCCATCTGGTATACTTCAAAAACAGGAAACTAGATTGCAAAATATATTTAACTGCAATCATTTTCTCAGAAAGTTTATTTTCTGGGTCATTCAAGGACACCAGAAGCAATGAATATGATTGTATTGGCAGCAATCAACATTGTGATCGGTAGCAAGAAAGCATTACAGAAAAAGAGTATTAAAAGAGAAAACAGAGATTGTGTTGCAAGCAAATAAGTCTGTAGCACTGATATTGGTCCTAGTCCTTATAGAGATAAGCAAATTAATGGATCCAGATGGTATCTGTTTTTATACACACACACACACACACACACACAAAAACACACACGATATAGGCCTTAACGTTATCTTTAGAGACTGAAAACTGTAAAGTGGCCAATGGTACTAAAGATATATTTGGAAGGTAATTAATCTAACATCTGTTCCTATAAATTAATAGAAATTTTTATTAAAGATTATTTTCAAACATATAAATGAGCAACTGTTGCTGAAGAATATTCAATATAGCTTCATCAAAAATAAGTCTCTCTAAGTGTTTAATAAGTAGTGGGCAAGTTGTGATCCAAAAGATATGACAATCTAATTTCTTAGACTGTCACCAAGCTTGTATCAGAGCTAATCTAGCAGTTCTAACATAAAAGAAAATGCCATTTATGGTTTACAAACTGTTTGAAAAACAGATGACATAAAGAATAGAAAATGAGTTCTTACAATGGAGGAGAATAAAGCATGGCATTCACCCAAGGACTGAGTTTATATCTGTGTTTTTTTAATTTTTAGCATTTTCAAGCTTATTTTAATAAGAACAATGGTTAAAATTATTTACAATACACAAAGAAACTGTGAACAGAATTTAAAAGTACAAGCAACCATCCATACTAACAGGAATGAGGAAATAACTAAAACCTATTTTGCTTTATTCAATCCAAAATTCTTACAATATTGTCCTAAAAATGTTTTTCAAAAGGCAACTTTTGTTTTTCAAAAGGCAGCTCAAGGTTCCGTTGCAGTTGCGCACCACCACCCCCTCAACCCTTTCTTCCTTTTCCCCTCACCCGCTGCTGACTGGAGCTGTTCGTTCCAAACCAGGGGTTTGTGTGTGTGTGTGTGTGTTTGTGTGTGAGTGAAAGAGAGGGGGGATGCGGGAAGAGAGGAGGGAGAGAGAAAAAGAGAGGGAAAGAGAGTGGGGAGAAAGAAAGAGAGGGAAAGAGAAAGAAAGAGAGAATCCTACCCCTGAGTGGCTGACCTCAGAGTGACAGAGATGGAACGAATAATGGGGCCATATAGAAAGTCAGCATACAGGCATCTGATCCTGGTTGCATTAGGAACTTTTTGTTTATAATATCTGTAAATTTGGAATTTTCCCTTCTGTGCTACAAATTCATTTTTGCTAAGAGCATGGGGTGTTTGAGTGTTACATTTCTTTTGTGGGCATTCATGGAAGTCGTTAACTTTTATTTGTCAGTCTTGGGTTGCCTGATTATTACCTTCAGGTGAATTCTTGAGGTTAAATAGAGTCTAAGTAAATAATAAAGTTCCTAATGTCTGGTTTTTGAGGAAAGGATCATTTCCAAAGATGTTATTATTCTTGTAAAGTTTGTTTTGTTTGTGTAAGTTCTCTGCAACAATGCCACATACAGGGACACAATGAAGAGAAGTAATATCTGGCTATGAGTGTCAGGGAATTAAAAGCCTGAGGCTCCTGTTTTGCCTGCGATCTTGGATTGGGGTTTGAAGGCTACATCTACATAACTGCAACTGTTGTTCTTGGTTCTGATCTGGTTCAATAGTTTGTGATCCAATGTAAGAAGGATGTTGAGCAGAGGTAGGATTCAAAAACTTTTACTACCGGTTCTGTGAGCGTGGGTTGGTGGGCGTGGCCATGTGACTGGTAGGCGTGGCTTTTTTGTAGCCCCCACACATTTTTGGGAGCTTCTTAGCCACAGAAGAGCCTCGGGGGGGACATTTTTGCTCCCCTAAAGCTCCTCTAAGGCTCAGGAAGAAAAGGAACAGAGCATGGGAGGCGCATGAAGCACTCCTCCAAGCTTCATTTTGGGAGCTTCCTAGCCTCAGAGAAACCTCTGGGTGGGCGTTTTTGCTCCCCTAAGGCTCCTCTGGGGCTCTGGAAGCCAAAAAAGGAAGGGGGCTGAGCTCCTCCCTCCATTTTTGCCTTCCTGGGCCTCAGCAAGGGGAATCCCAACACAGCTGATCTTATCTACAGCTGATTGTCAGGAGGGGGGAAAAAAGAAAGAAATACCTTAGGTGAATGTCAGGCAGGCAGGCAGAGTGAGTGAGCATTAGGCGGGAGGGCAACCAGGTGGTGGGTGTGGCCAGCCAGAACTTACTACCAGTTCGGTGACCCACACCAAATTCTTGCTACCAGTTCGCCAAATCTGGTGTGAAGCAGCTGAATACCACCACTGGGGTGGAGGAACAAAGACTGAAAGGGTGCAGAAGTATTCATCCAAAATTGAGGGTTTGGTTCCTGGGGAGAAGGAGCATTCTTTGGGACTGAAACTCATGTACTGTAGATACAATAAGAAGCATCAGTTGGGTCTAGGAAGGGTCACCAATCTGAAACGTTAAAGGCTGCATGATTCTGCAGCCCTCAGTAGGGTGGTTTCTCCTCTTTCTTTCTTTCTTTCATTCTTTCTTTCTTTCCTTCCTTCCTTCCTTCCTTCCTTCCTTCCTGCTATTGCCTTTCTTCTGGGCTGTTCTTATTCTATGATACTGTAGAACTGAGGTTGCTCTGAGCATCCTCTTGTTTCTAAGCTGCCTCATTTGATTGCATGTATTTTTTTAAGACCCTGCACAAAGATTAAAAAGCATAGTCCCTGCCTGCAGGCTTATTCTCTGATAGGCAGAGTACAATAGAACAGGGCCAAACTGGGAGAATCCCACCCCTGTGTGTGTGTATGTGTGTTGTTAGGAATGTAAGTCACCTAACAGTTGGGTTGGAAATATGTAAACCAGGATAGACATTTTAATACTGTCTCTTTAAGGGAATGCTAAAATTGTAATTGGGTGTGGTTCCTCAAATGGCCATAACCAGGTTTTCCGAGACCATTCCTGCATTTCCCTATTAACTGTTGCTGATCATCGCTATTCTTGGATTTGATGTGAGTCTGATTACTGAATTGTTTTTTATACTGGACTTTGTTATTGGATTATCTCTGGACTGAAAACTGACTGCTAGAACTGTGTATGACCTGGACTGCTTGTTGGACTATGCTTAACCGTTTACTAGAAATAAAAGGAAAGTAATGGTGTAGTGTCATTGTTGCTATTGTTTACTGATGACATAGCATTAATCACCAAAACTGAACAAGAAGCTACTAAAATAATATCACTGTTAGAGAAGAAATTTAAGATAAAACAGGAGAAATTAAACAATATCTTGGATAGATAGAACTAGGGGAGGATACAAAATCTCACAGGCAGGTAAAATTAACCAATTACTAAAAAGTTTTAAAATGGAACTTTGTAAACCGCTAAAACACCAATGAGCCAGGAGTTTAGCCACAGTGATGTTCAAAGTCCTGTTTTTGATAAGAACATTTATCAGTCCTTGATTGGTAGTTTATCTTATCTCAGTAATTAGTCAAAGCCAGATATAGCATACAGTGTTAACCAATTAGTTAGGTTTAATACTGAGCCAACTGAAAGGCACTGGCAAGCTGCTAAGCGTGCGTTAAGATATCTGAAACAAACAATGCATTATGCATTGTATTTGGAGCCTAAGGATGAACTAAGTCTAACTGCATATGCCGATAGAAGTTTTGCTACAGACATAAATACATATAAATCTACATCAGGTAGTGTAGTATTATTAGGAAAAGTGTTGATTGGATGGAGGTCTATTCGACAGAAACATCTAAGTTTGTCAACAATGGAGGCAGAATTCTCATGTTTGTCTTTATTATGTATAGATTTAGTTTATTATAAGCAACTATTGATTGATATAGGAATTGATGTAACAGATCCTATTGTTGTTTATGAAGACAACCAATCAGCAATACAGATGGCTTCCAATCTTGCTGTAAAGACAACAACAAAACACACAGATTTAAGATATTTAAATGTGAGACAATGTGTACAAAGTAAAATGATTAAACTGGAGTACTGCATGTCAGAAAAGAACATCGCACATCATTTTACAAAAGCCCAAGGCTCTGTAAAGCATAAGGCTTGCTGTGAGCATTATGGACTTAGAATGTAATGTTGTATATATTGTCCTACCCAAAGAGGAGAATGTTAGGAATCTAAGTCACCTAACAGTTGGGTTGGAAATATATAAACCAGGATAAACATTTTAATACTGTATCTCTAAGGGAATGCTAAAATTGTAATTGGCTGTGGTTCTTCAAACAGCCATAAGATGGAGCCAAAAACCTGGTTTCCAAGAGTGTTGCCGTTCCTGCATTTCCTTATTGACTGTTACTGATCATCCTTATTCCTGGATTTGATGTGAGTCTGATTACTGAATTGTTTTTGATACTGGACTTTGTTATTGGATTATCCCTGGACTGAAAACTGACTGCTATAACCGTGTATGCCTTGGACTGCTTGTTGGACTTTGCTTAACCGTGTATGACTTGGACTGCTTGTTGGACTTTGCTTAAGTAAGGAAGCACTGGAAGTAAAACCTACATTTTACTACTCAGTGTATCTGTGTGCTGGTTGTGTGTTATTCTTCACCACTCTCACTACGTCTCCCTGTGTGTGCTTATTTTCCTAACCAGGAGTTACCTCAATATGTGTGTTTCAGGTGGACTTCCTAGCTTTAGAAGGAGAGAGGGAAGGAGGAAGGGATAGAAAGAGAGAGAGAGAGAGAAAGAGGGAGAGAGGGAGGGGGAGAGAGAAAGAGAGGGGGATACAGAAAGAGAGAGAAAGAGAGGGAAAGAGAGAGGGGGAGAGAGAGAGAAAGTGAAAGAGAAAGAGAGAAGGAAGATACAAGAAAGAAAATAAAGAGAAAAGGGAAAGAAAGAAAAAAGGAGAGAGAAAGGAAGCGAAAGGAAGAAAGGGGGATGGAGGGAAGGGCAGAAAGAAAGGGAAGGAAGGAAGGAGAGAGAGAGAGAGAGAGAGAGGAGAAAGTAAATGAGATATATGGATAAATACATGAAATAAGGGAGGGAGGGAGAAAGAAAAAAAGGAGAGGAAGGAAGGACATAAACCCTGGCTTCAGAAGACTTTGAAGCAGCACAGCAATCTAGGGCTGGCCTGCAATGGATCTCGGAGGTCATCTAGTCCAACTCCCTGCTCCAGCAGGAGATCCTTACAGAATCAAAGAATATCAGGGTTAGAAGGGTGTGTGTGTGTGTGTGTGTGTGTGTGTGTGTGTGTGTATCAAAACACCAAAAACAGGCTAAGTAGCTCTGTGGAGGCCAGTCATAAATTAGAACACTTGCTAAGCAACTAGCCATTAAGAGAGAACCCGGTCATTAAGTGAGGACCACTTTGGTTTGCCAGTTGCATGGCCACCTGTCCAGGCCTTGCCCTGCCCTCTCCAGGGCTTCCCAGGCCTTGGAAACTGGCAAAAAACACTTGCTAAGCAACTGGCCATTAAGCGAGGACCTGATCATTAAGCAAGGACCACTTACATTTGGTTTGCCAGTCACATGGCCAGCTGGCCACACCCACCCCAGTCACATGACCACCTAGCCACGCCCAGTCAGCAAGCCACTCCCATCCATCATATGGCCAGCATGCCACACCCACTAATTTGGCCACATGCACAGAACTGGTTGTTAAGAAATTTGAATCCCACCCCTGAACATAGGGGATAAGATAGGCATTGTTAGTGCAGGGAAGGGGAAAAATATCAATTGCATATTCAGCAGAAGCAGAAATGGCAATAATCCCCAGCCTTGATGAACATGGAAAGTGACCTATCAGAGTTTAACCAAGGAGTGATGCATTTGGAAAAAATGATATGTCATTTACACTGGGATTATCTTTCTTACTAAAATGTTGATGGAGACTTTCAGCCATACAAGTAGAATTGTCTGGAAGTTGATCTATGGTAATTGGTCTTTTTTTTTTATTTGTTTGAAAATTTTTGCTGTTTATCCAAGTAGCTTCTTCAGTCTGAAAATTGGATAAGCAGCGAAACGTTTCAAACTAAAAAAGAAAAGAAGTTCAGGTGCTATGACTCAACTTTCAGACTTTCTTAGTAATACAAAGGGAATATACACATATTTTCTTCTTATATAGCATCTTCTTATAGCTATTTCAGTGTTGCAGAGAAGCAGAGAATCACACAAAACTGGATATTCTTTAGTAAATTGGTACATCACATGTGTCAGATTCTTATGCATTTTCATTTTTGTACGAAAAAAAGTAATAAGAGATAAAAATAATTAAATACACCCTACTTGTGTTATACTGTATTTCAATATGGACTGACGTAGTAAAATCAGAGCAACTTTTTTAGTACGAAGAAAGGAATGCAACATTCTGAAAAACCTACTACAGAATTAGTAGATTGCTGTTGTTTAGCAAGCCACAGTGCTTGCAAGGGCATATTTCTTTTTTTAAAAAAACCTTAACCTTAGAGTTAAATCAAGCTAGATCAATATTGAAGCAAAGGAGCTTAAATATAGAAGGTGAAACAAAAATTGCTGCTTTCTCTCACAATATAATTGCAAAGATTATTAGTATCTAAATGGCCCCACTTTATATCATATCGAATTTCCCAAATTTAGGATATTTTATCCATAGCTTAATATTCTCTCCACAGTTGTCCTGGAAGGGAAATATAGGAAAATTCCACATGAAACCCAATATTGTACCCTATAATGCAGGTACTATAGAAACCACAGCCCATGTTTTTCTGTTTTGCCAGTCCTGTGGAGACACTCATCATCAGTTGATTACCCTACTTTTATTCAAATATCCAAGGCACTTGATAGCTTTTATCTGAGCTATCTGTTAAATAATCAAAATAAATTCATTTCTCTAAAAGTAACAAAATTTAGCTAAATTATGTGTAATCTTCACGCATAAATGGTTCCTGATAGCTCTTATTGCTAGGAATGGTTTTGTGTTGCTCATTTTATTGATTGTATTTTTAATGGTCAATGAATGAAATAAACTTCTCTCTGTCAGAATTTTAAGCAAGATGTAAACCTTTCATATAGCTGTTTAAAAACTATTTAAATGGCAGATCTATTGATCATGAGAACACTTTTGAGATAACTACTGGAATTATGAGATCCATATGCCACTGAACGTAAAATGGGCATATTAGCAACACATGGGCTACAGAATGCTATTTCCATATCAGAACATAGACAAAATCTGATATGTCTGCAATCTTAATGGCACAGCAGTTTGGATCAGAAGAAAAGTCCCCTGTGTGAGGAATGTAAGATTATGGAGTAAATATTTAATGATAGTCCCAGAGGTGATGTTAAAAATTGTCGTGTTAGATGGAACAAAAACTCACGCTCTATCATTATTTTTAAATTTCTTGATCCCGAATCTAAGATTTTTAGGTTCTTATCTTCCCCAAAGAGACCAATTAAATATGATCTAGTGTATAGGGGCTTTTCTATTGCAGCAATGCCTATTGTTGATCCTGATAAAATCTTTGGAAAAATAATACATCAACGAAGTATCATAACAAAGTTTTCTTTAGCATAAGGTGCTTTTCCATCATTACCAACCACATTTACCTGGGAAAACATAGAGAAACCAAATCTGCCAGCACCTGCTACCTTTTCATGTATTTTACCAGTGATAAGAGAAATACATGGAGTTAGTTTTATTACTATTGTTTGTAGCTGTAGCATGCTGAAAGGTGATACCGATCCCATTATATTTCAATGATGACTTCAGTGAGGTGGTGGCTTTTGTGCTTTTCCCCACAGACAATAGAAAATATCAGGCACAGAGAACTTTAAAAAGGAAGCTGCAAAGCAGAGTCAGTCAGCAACTTGAAGAAGTGCATGACTTGAAAATTTTTGTGAGCAGTTTCAGTTGCATTGCCTGAATATAAATCAGTTCCATGAAAATGGCATCCTTTTCTAGGAGCATAGAAATGGACTGACCTGTCTACTCAAGCATTATCCCGACTAAAGCATCCTTACAGGAGTGGGAAGCTCTGCTTCAACGCATTCAGAAATGGCAGACCCATCATCTCATAAGAAAATTGGCTCCACCATAAAACTGCTTTCTGCTCTTGAAAGCCAAAGGTGTCATTACCTAGAAATTCTGATAGAGACAGATTTAATGGAAGGCATCAGGTAATGGAATGATGAATTACGATTATATAAGGCGTGACAATCAGTCCTTCCTTTTCATTGAATATCCAATTCAAATATGAATCAGAAGTAGTGATTATCCATCAAAGGCAAGGAAGTGTATGAGGATTGCTACATCTTACCAAAGTCTTCACTCCAGTTCACTCTTTGAGCGGGAGCTGAAGCTGTCCCTGATTGGCTGATTCCGTTTGACAGCTCAGTATAAAAGGAGTTGTGAAATGGAATCAGCTGTTCTCTGCCAGCCGACTGCCTGGTTAGCTTGTGGCATGGCACGGCTGTGTTACTTTATTCCAAATAAAGCCTGTTAGCCTTCACTTAGCCTCTGCCTCTTTAACTCTCATGCACCATACTTAAAACTGGCAATGAAGGTGGGATGTTAGCGCAGTGAGGCAATTCTGAGGCAAAAAGAGCTGAACTAACAAGGCTGAAGTCACTGAGCTGAAGCACTGTCTGAGCTGTCACTAAGCCATTTCAGATGGTGGCGGCACCTAACTTTCCTCCCTTCCACCTGGCTACTAAACCTGGATGTCCTACATAAACCGTTTCGAGTGCGTGATAGACACTGCCAACCTGACAGAAATCCCCACGAACAGGAAGAAGGCTTACTTCCTCAGCTTCTGCGAAGCCACCATCTTTGACACCACCATCGACCTGTTAGCTCCCCAGACCATCAAAGCTGTCACCTGGGAAGAGCTGCAAGAAGTTCTCAGCAACCACTATGTGCCGAAACCATCCTGCAGAACCCACCGTCATGCCTTCCAAAGAAGAAGCCAAGCGGAGGGAGAATCCATCAGTAATACCTGGCTGCCCTCAGATTGGCTGCCCTTCACTGTGGATTCATAGACCTGGACAACATGCTGCTGGATCAGCTAGTCTGTGGTGTACCTCCGGTTACAGAGGTGTCTCTTAGCCAAAGCTGATCTACGCCTGAAACAAGCCATTGAAGAAGCACAAGCCACGGAAATGTCAACACTTTCCGTGGCAGAAATCCAAGGCTCCGGCAGCTACCCAGGTGAAAGGACCAATGCTGCTGTCCACTATGAAGAAACCAACAGCGCAGACTTCTGTGAGGGTCAAGAAGATGTAAATCGCCTGAAGGGGCCTCAGGCAGCCCAACACAGAAGCAACCCAGATAAGAGAAGACAGATCACACCACAAGTCATCTGCCTAAGCTGTGGAGGTAATCATCCCAGAGCCACTTGCCGCTTCAAAAATATGATCTGCCTCAAGTGCCAGAGAAAAGGACATCTAGCAAGAATATACCAAGCTGGAAAAAGTCTGAACCAGCAAGCTCCCTACCAACCTCAGATAAAAAAACTTTAAGACTAAAGAAGACTGCTTTACCATTAATAAAACATGGCCTAGAGCTGAGTCACTATTTAACCAAACTTGCTTTAACATAAACAAAATTAATGTTGATGTTCTCTTAGAAGGTAAACCCTGCAAGATGGAGGTAGACCACCAGTTCCTCCCTCTCCATCCTGAAGCACCTAGTTGCTGACAACTCTAAGAAGCAGCTGACACCCTGCAACCTGGCATTGAGAGACTACCAAGGTCAAGCCATCCCAGTCATCGGAACAGGCAAGTTCCACATACAATTCTGACAATTCAATGGACACCTCTCTCTAGTTATAGTGAATGAGTGCTTGCCTGCTAAGCTTGATTGGTTTAACTCCCTAGGTTTACAGGTGACTGGAATTAACTCTGTCACCTCCCACCATTTGGAGCAACTGCTTTCTGATTTTTCTGAAGTTTTTGAGGAGAAGCTTGGCTGTTATAATGGCACATCCATCTCACTTAATTTGGACCCCCAAGTGGCTCCTATTAAACTCAAGCTGCGCAGAATTCCTTTAGCCCTAAGCTCCAAAGTGGATGCCCAGCTAGACAAGCTGATTGCACAATGGGTTCTAGAACCCATTGATTTTGCAAAATGGGAGACCCCCATTGTCATCCCTTAAAACAGGATGCCTCCATTCGCATTTGCTCAGACTATAAGTCCATGATCAATAGGGGGCTCCAATCAAATGTCTACCCATTGCCTGTTATCCAACACCTATTGCATTTCTTAGGGAAAAGTTCAATTTTCTCCAAACTAGATATGACACAGGCCTACCAACAATTCCCTGTGGATAATCAAACAGCTGAGGTGCAGACATTTGTCACCCATAGAAGTGCTTTTAAATGCAAATGCCTTCAATTTGGAGTAAGCGTAGCTCCTGGCATTTTTCAGGCAAATAAGGAGCGTTTGCTCTACAATATACCGGGTGTCATACCTTACTTTGATGACATCCTTATTGCAGCTGACAGTTCAGAGGAGCATTTAATACATTTAAGAAAAGTACTTCAGTGTTTCAAAGATACAGGACTGAAACTCAACAAGAAAAAATGCAAATTTGCTACTTCTCAAATTGACTTTTGGGGTTACCATATTGACTCTGAGGGTATTCATCCCATAGGTCAGGGCTATCCAAGAGGCCCCTGCTCCCACTACTAAAACTGAGTTGCAAGCCTTTTTAGGACTCCTAAATTTTTACAGTTCTTCTTGCCCTACAAGGCTACCATTGCTGAGCCTTTACACAGATTTTTGGATACTAAGACACCTTGGAAATAGGGACCTAACAAACAAGCCTCTTTTGCTTCCATTAAATCTCTTTTGACATCTAACAGTGTGTTGATACAATTCAACAGTTCTCTTCCTCTGGTTTTAGTCTATGATGTCTCCCCATTTGGAATTGGTTCTGTTTTAGGTCACAGACTACCTAATGACCAAGTGGCCCCTATCGCGTTTTTTTGTAGAACACTTTCAAAAACTGAAAGGAATTATAGTCAAATAAACAAGGAGGCCCTGGTTGCTGTAGCCTCAGTTTAAAAATTTCATGAGTACTTGTATGGCCACCAGTTTGAACTAGTCACTGACCACCAATCATTGCTTGGCATGCTAGCAGGTGACAAACCTAGCCCACAGATTATGTCTCCAAGGATGACACTCTGGACTATTTTTTATCTGCTTATACATTGCTTTACAGAACTGGAAAACACTTGGCATAAGCAGATGCCTTGAGTAGGTGTCTCTTGTCTAGTCTTGTAACTGACCCTGCAGCAACTATTTCCACTTTTCTCATTGAGGACCTGCAGTTGCTATTGACTGATTCTGATATCACTCAGTTTACAGTCAAGGATCCACAATTGTGCCAGGTTCTGGACTGGGTGCTAAGGGGGTGGCCTAGTGAGCCTGTAGCTGCTGATTTTCGCCAATTCAAAACATGCCAATTTGAATTAAGTGTGCTTAAGGGATGTCTGCTATGGGGTAGCAGGTAGCAGGGTAGTTTATTCCTCAGCAGTTAAGGCCCCACATTATATCCGTACTACAAAAGGGACATCCAGGTATAACCAGGATGAAGGCTTTGGCCAGAAGCTACGTGTGGTGGCCAGGGCTGGATGAGGCAGTTGCTAACAAGGTACAAGGATGTCAGGCTTGTCAATTGTCCAGACCTGCCCCCCATCTGCAAACTCAGGGGAATGGGAAAATATTAAGCCCCCAGGGTCCACGGTCCATATAGACCTGGCAGGCCCTTTCAAAGGGAAAACTTTCCTAGTTTTGGAGGATTCTTATTCAAAATGGATAGAATTAACCCTGCTGAAATCTACCACTACAGAGGCAGTGACTAGGGCATTGGACAGCATATTTGGAACTCATGAGTATCATGACACTCTAGTCTCTGACAATGGGCCCCAATTTACCTCCAGCCCTTTTGAGCTATTCTTGGCACAGAGGGGTATCAGACACATCCTTAGCTCCCCTTTTCACCCATCATCTAATGATTTGGCTGAAAGAGCTGTCAGATCAGCCCTAGGATGAATAAATGAAGGGGATTGGCCCCCTAGCACTCCACTCCCAATTCCGTGACTAACTTGCCCCCTGCTGAAATGTTAATGGGAAAATGGCTAAGAACCATCTCCACCATCTTCACCAGATCTATACCCCAGCAACACCCTTAGACTCAAACAGTAAAGTAAGAATCTTTAGCATAGAGGACCCGATCTACACCCCAAACTACTCAGGAAATCCCCTATGGTTGCCCGGGTGGGTAAAAAGAATTATAGGGCCAAAGTCCTGAAGAATAAGGTTGGCCACGGCACAGTGACCAACTGAAGAGTCATTGGAGTGCCCCTACAGGCTTCCCGGGAGAAAGCCAAGACCATAGAGAGCGAAGCGGATGTCCCCAGAAGAGCAGTGGTCTCGCATGGAAGCCCTACCATTAGAAGACTTGCCGTCAACTCCTGAGGCTTTCGCAAGCGAAGATCTGACACCGCCCCTGGTGGAAACCACCGGCTCCACAGCAGATCCTTTTCCATCGATAACTGGCTAAACTGAGGAGATCTGGGTGAGTGAGACATCGCCCCGCTTACCTGGACAGTTATGCATGCATAGTTCTAGGGGGAAGGAGTGCTACATCTTACCAAAGTCTTCACTCCGGTCCACTCTTTGAGCAGGAGCCGGAGCCATCCCTGATTGGCTGATTCCATTTGACAGCTCAATATAAAAGGAGCTGTCAAAGCATGCCATGGCTATTTTACAAATAAAGCCTGTTAGCCTTTACTTAGCCTCTGCCTGAAACCTGAATTATTTTTCTTCTCCCACTTTCTGGAATAACAAAAAGAAGTTTTGAGGCTGCAGATGGTCTTGGACTTGAGTTTCTCACTGCTAGACAATAGAAAATTGCTATTTTTCTATCTCTGTTCCACCTAAATTGGAATTATGTTTATCATATGGATATAAAGAGATCCAGCATGGCCTATGTATTCACTATAGCATGGATCAAAGATTTTAAAAAGCCATGAATATGAATCTCAAGCAAAATTTGTCAAACTTAGCAATTTTAAAATCTGGCTGATAAATTCTGGGAATTGAAATCTGCATAACTTAAAGTTGTCAAGACTGACAAACAAATAGTGGCCTAGAGGAAGGGGCTTGCAAATACAACATAATAGTTTAATCAAGTGGTGGGAATCATATTTTTTTTACTAGCGGTTCTGTGGGCCTGGCTTGGTGAGCGGGGCAGGGGAAGGACAGTGTAAAAACTCCAGTCAGCGGTGGTATTTGCCGTTTCTCGAACTGCTCAAAATTTCTGCTACTGGTTCTCCAGATCTGGTCAGAACCTGCTGAATACTCCCTCTGGTTTAATTGTACAACTGCTGAAGTCTCCATTTACATTAAGTACATGGATTTTCAAGAAAGAGAAAATACTC
Source organism: Pseudonaja textilis (assembly GCF_900518735.1). The sequence goes on from NW_020769339.1 coordinate 748,982, forward strand.
AAATTTTGTGGAAGCTAACTATAAACATGAAATGTATGATCATTTATAAAGCTTTTTTTCCCCAGTGCCTAAAGGGTCTATTCTGAAAATACAAAAGACGCATTGAAGCAATGTGATTTTATGCCTCCTGATGACATCTTGTGATTTAACTAAAAAAGAAAAAAGACTAACTTTTAAAAAAAGAATAAATTGCCTGGGGAGCTCTTTTATTGGCATGCTGTTTGCAGCAATCATCTGTCTTCATTTTTAAGTTGTGATACTTCAAATGAAGGAATAAGAAAGAAAAAGAAAGTGACATGTTTTTGGAAATCCAGCATTTGTCACATATAGATTAGAAGGAGAATATCAATCACTTTGGGCTGTTTGAGCGCTGATAAAACCTTTCTACCTCAAAAAAAAAATGGAATAATAAACTGGTGGACTTATAAAAAAAACACCCCAAAGTCCAACAGAAAAGTAGGAAAGAACAATACAATGCCTCATTTAGTAACTATTCCAAGTTGCAATGGTGTAAAAATGGTGTAAAACCACATCTTTGAAATCAGTCTTCACATTTACAACCATTTCAGTATTATATGGTCATGTGATCATCATTTGAGTGTTTTCCAATTAGTTTATGACTTATCAGCATTAATGGAGAACAGAGAACCAAAAATCACAAGTTGCAGTCATGTGATATCTCATTTATAACTATAGTGACTTGCTTAGTGATTGAATAGAAAGTCAAATTGAAGCCCATCATATCTATATGATTTTAGTGACAAAGTTGTCAGTCCCAATTATGGTCACAAAATAAGGATATTGAGGAGGTGATAAGCCACCTGGGAAAGCCAAGGGAAACCATCAAAACCACTAAAAAGCAAAAGTTAGAATATTTTGGACATGTGATGCAACACCCGGAAAAATACGGCATACTTCACTTAATCCTCCAAGAAAAGATTTAAGGCAAACAAGATCCAGGCAAAAGAAGAACATCATGGCTTCAAAATCTAAGGAACTGATTTTGACAAAACTCAACAGCACTTTTTCATGAAACTGTTGATAAAAATAGGATCATCAACATGATCACCTACATCCAATAATGGATATGGCACAAGAAGAAGAAGAAGCAAGGATCACCTGTACATTAAAAAAAAAATATTTCTGCTGTAAAGCTGCTCAGAGAACAGTACTTGAAATAACTCAAAAGTTATTATTTTCTCCAAAGATATGCAGAGGTGATATTTCAGGAACTGGGGACAGAGCTGAATGGGAACTATTAGTAGTCTATCCTCTTCATTGTGCAAGCTCGTGGAATAGTTAAATCCTCTAAGTCAGAGTTCTCCAACACCTGGTCTGCGGACTGCTACTGAGCCACAACCAGGGGTGGGCTTCAAAAATTTTAGCAAAGGGTTCTCTGCCCGGTTGCTGAGTGGGCATGGTCATGGTGGGCATGGTCTAGTCATGGTGGGGGGGGGCAATTTTGTCCTCCCTGAGCTACCGAGGCTTTCTTTGAGCCTACGGGAGGGCGAAAATGGCCTTTCCGGGCTCCAGAAGCTCTTTGGAAGCTGGAAACAGGCCCATTTCCAGCCTTCCCAAACTTCCAGGAGGCCCGTTTTTCACCCTTCCCGAGCTTCCGATGCACTTACCTGCATCCAAAATGGGCCACATGGAAGGGTGGGGTGGGCATAGCCAGCCAGGAGTGGGGATTTGGGGGGTCTCCAAGCTGCACAGAATCTTAACTAGGGGCTCTCCCAAACCCCTGCAAACCCCCCAGCAGCCCCTGGTCACAACCTATTGAACCAGACCAAAGAAGTGAGTGCATCTGCACATGTGTAGGATCTAGGTAACACGTGAAACCATCTCCATTCTACCCCTGCCCAATCCATGGAAAAAAAATACATTTTCTGGAAACATGATTCCTACTGTAAAAAAAGGTTGGGGACCACTGTTCTAAGTAATAGCATGTACTATTGCATTTCGGCCTTATTTCACCAATCAGTTCCACTGTTCTAAGTAATAGCATGTACTATTGCATTTCGGCCTTATTTCTCCAATCAGTTCCATAATTGGACTTCTTGATAATGGGGTATTATGTTTGAATTCTGTCCTGTTCAATAAGATGAAAATAAACACCTTCAAATTCAGCATAGTAATTTCTTTTCTTTTTGTTTTTTTAAAATGAGATAATATTATCTGTAAAACATCCCTTTCACAGAAGATGAAAAATGTCAGCATCCAAAGTCTAGACTCTGTCACTGTCTACATTTTGGCATGCCTGTATCAGGAACACTATTAAACTTCTATCTCTGTCAAAAAGGCTTATCTTAATATCATTTGACAATATTTGAGCCTTCATTTTAAATTTAATGCATTGTTATAATTCTTATGCTTGCAACCAGAAAAATATTTTGAACAAAGCATGATCTGCTACTTAAAACATTCGTTCTTAGTGGTGCTGTACTATTCAACAAAAATATCTATATGTACTAATGTGGATGAATCTTACTATTTGGACATAAATTGTTAATGATTCATATGGTTCACTTTCTTCTCACTTTTGTAATATGCAAGGTTGCATAACCCACAGCAATATTTTTAGCTGAAAGATGGATTTGGAAATTTGAATAGATGATGGTCATATTCTCACAATCCCTCACTGTCATGAGGTTATTTCTCCAGTCACAACAGGAAGTTTCTCCAACATGAGAGTTCTGATATGAATGGCCAATTCATCAAAAGGTAAACTAATAAGGCTGCTCTCCATCATTTCCCATAGGATTTCCGTCTCAATCTATTCCATTATCCATGTCTTTGTCTTGTTTTATATGTTTTATAACTATGTTTTTTAGAGAAAGCACTTGTCACAGTCATTCACCATTCTTATTTTGCAATAAATAGTCCTGAAATGTGTGTGGGGGGAGCAGCTTTTGACAACAAAGATAATGTTAAAAGCTGCCGCTTTGATTTATAACCTGCTATGCTCTGCTGCTTCATTGTTTTAAAATAAATATTAGGACAAAAGAAAAAAATATTAGTGTCATTTGGGCCAAAAAAACATAGCATGCAACCAAGAGAATTGCAGTGACACAGGTCTCCTCAAGTATAGCACCACTAATCCCAGTGTATCCAGTATTGAAATGTTTTCAAATTTGCTTTTACATAAAAGGTACTGTCAAATCTAGAGGTTCATAATGACCTTTTTCCTTCTGCTTCAAATAATGTGAAAGCTTTCTTTTCAGAATGAAAAAGATAAAAAGAAAGTGAGGCAGCACAGGGTGCCTTAATATTTCTGAAAGTGCATAGATTTTCTTCCAGTATTTCTGGGCAGTAAGTGATACTTATTTTCTTCAAATGGAAAAATAAAATAAAATAAATGCTTGCCATGAAAGAGAAAATACAGGGTGTGGAAGAAGTTTTAAAAATAGATTCTTCTTTAGACCCTCTCCCGTCTTTCTCTCCATTAAAATAAAGCATTCAGTTTTGCCTAGAATCAATTTTCAACAATAATCAGTATAACTTTGCTCATATTTGTGAGATGATAAGATCACCTTTAAAGCCATGTAACGATGAGTCTATGACAATTCACTTATATTATTTTCTTAACATTTTTATTGAGTTATAAGGTAAAACAAGGTATAAAATACAAAATAGGAAAACAATGGGGAGGAAGAAGTGGGGAAGGGTTAAGAAAAAGAAAAGGAAGCATTGATTTTTGACTCTCTCTATTGCAGTAAGATAAGGCATTAACTTCAAATCACAACTTTTTGTTTTTTCATAGTAATATAAATTAGCCATTTCTAGAAAGGTCTATCAGTCAAATTGGTAAAACCCAAAATCAAAATTTCACTCTTTTCCACTTCAAGCATAAAGTTCAGAAGTTGTCTCCGTGTGGAAACAAAAGTATTTATATACGTGTTATTTTCATGAAGGCAAGTTTTAGATAATTTACTCAAACTTTATCTACCCCAATCTACCCAAATTTAAACTACCCAAGTAAAATGTTTTTCATAAAGTAATAAACCAGAAATGTTTAAGTAAAATAAAAGTGTAATTGTGGATCATAACCAAAAATAAAATATGTAATATTTTAAAAATGGAATGTAGTTACAGTTTTCTCCAGACTAATTTATATCCTGTGCTGTACCAAGATGAAACTGGTACCCTAGTTTTTAATAAAATACAATTAAGAAAAAATTCCATACTGCCCCACCCATCTTTTAGGGACTATCAGTCCTACTCCAGGATTTAATAATATGATAGGTTGCCTTAGAAGCAGAACACTAACCATATAAATCATATTGATCTTTTTAAAAAAATTCTGACAGTACAATATTTAACTGTTAGATTCCTGACTTTCTGCCAAGAATTCAGTGTAGTATCTGTAGAAAATGTCTTCCTTTTCCCCTCTCCACAATTTTCCTCGAAGATACATTGGGCAGACCAAAAATGAATGATCAAAAGTCACCCACTGTGGTGGGGTGGATGTATATGTTCAAATCAGTGGTGATTCTGGTGATTGCCTGGAACATTGCCTGTAGTTGCCTGTAGTTTACCTGTAGTTTTCTTGGCAAGGTTTTGGAAATGATTTGCCTCCTTCCTAGTGCTGAGTATGAATTACTGGCACAAGTTCAAATAACTAGCTTTATGCCCAAAATGACACTAACATTCACTGACTCCTGGTTTCTAGTTTTCCCTTACTGTGGTCCATAGTTGGGGCAAATTTTTATATTCCAACGCTATAAGTATAATACAGTTCTGTCAATTTTATCTACTGATTAAATTTTATCTACTTTTCCCTCCAGTTACCTAAATAGTATCATATAATCTGTGCAATTAATCAGAATTCATGTCAGAGTCTTTCTGTGGATACAATACATTCCCATAGAACTATTCATATGTGGAGAGTCAGTGACCACTCCTGGTTGAGTTAAAGAGAGAAAAGGCTTTTCCATCATTCCTCACATTTATAATTTAACCTAGGGAAAAGTTTTTAGAATAAAGCTCTGGAGAAGTGAGAATTCAAATATTGCAGAAAAAGAGAATTCATCAATTACTTTGTACAATAGTAACTCGGTTTATTTAAAATCCAGTAAAAAGAGAGTGATTTGGAAGCACTACATGGAAGAACATAGTGAAAAAAAGAGAGACAGATCTGGATAACAAACACTTTTCTATAAAATCAATGGGATTTGAATCTAATTCAATGGCACAAATCATAACTTTCACCCTTTTCATTTTCTGAATTGGTTCTTCTTAAATTACCCCTGTTTTCTGATGTATAATGTCCTTGATGTTGAGATTAACACCCCTTTGAACTCAACAATGACAAAACAGTATGGTCTAGTTACAATTTTTCCAAACCTCATTGCTCAACTCTGTATTCTGCTAAAAAAGGGTATTGCACAAAACTTCACTCCTGAAGGATAATAGTGAGAAAACAAACAAATAGATCATAGAACAAATCCATTAAGAATTCTTACTTAAGGCATTAATGACCAGGTTTTCGTTATCATATTTCGGACACATTATTCAAAGCCTCAGCTTCCTTGAATAGTAAAGGTGGAAGGAAAAAGAAAAAGAGCAACCAGGAGATGGACAAGTCTACTTATAAGTTAAGGACTGCCTGTATTTGGATTTCATATTATTTCACTTCACTGAAATGGAATGGTGTAGACATCTCATTCTATTACAGCTGAACAAAGTGTACTTCAAATGAAATTCAATGCCATCTGTTTTCTTTTGAGAGTCTTTATTTTTTATTATCATATTAAATATGTCCAAATGTTCTTCAACATTGATTGTCTTTCATATCACTTGGGGATCATCAGTTGTCTCATTATGCTTTCCACTTTTCATAATTTCTTCAACCTTTTTTTAAAAAAATTCTCAGTAGATCTTCCTCACTTCCTTCCTCTCTTGCTCCATCCATTCATTACATTCCTCCTTGGTTCTTTCATCCTTGAATTCCTTCCTTCTTCCATCACACTTTAAATTACTTTTATAGAAAGCAGCTTTATATTTTCCAGAAGATGAAAGATATTTATGCAAATAAAAGCAGTTTCTTTCTTTTACCTATCTATATAAATATCTAGAAAGTATTTACTTCTGTATCCAGATGACAGATTCTTTGGTCTGAACACTCTTAATCTTAAACCAATTCTCTCTTAATTTATCTTCATGGTCTAAAATATTTTTGAAATATTTTGGAACTCACTAAAGCTAAAGTGTACATTTTCTTTATATCAAGATCTAAACTAAATTAATCAAGGAATGCAACCTGAGGTTATCTTCATAACACAACCTCCAAAGTTTTTCTTGTGATTCCTAGAGCTCCTTCATAAATTGCCATCAAATTTTATTTTTCTTATCACAAAATTCTTATATAATTATTCAAAAGTAATCACATTAGGTATATTTTGTTTTGGATGAACTTAAGGTGAAGAGGTAGAAATTCCTTCAAGTCAAATAAACAAAACACAAGATCAGATTGAGGTTGACCAATATTGTCACTTGTTGAATTTAGGCTTAAATGCAAAACAATGTCATTTGTGTCCTTATCTCACCTAATTTTTGAGTAACATATAGAACCCTATGTAATCCCCAAACAAGTATAGCCTTCAATAATTTTTCCCAGTCACATGATCAAATCACATATAACTTCTTATTTCATACCACACAAATCTGATTCTTTTGAAATATCCTGACCCAGATCCTAAAAATAGAAATATTAATCAGTAGAAAATGTGATGGTCCAAAATGCATGTTAAAAAGACTATTGTCAAATTTTCGTTTCCATTAATCGTTTTCATTAATATATGACAATATTACTAAGGTCATCATTTTCCTTTCAAATTTTCTGTTCATTTTAGTGAAATGATAGAGACAATACATACCTTGAGGTAATTTAAACAAGTATTTTAAAAACTTAAAATGTTCTTAGTTTGCTTCACAATTAAATTATTTAGCAACTTTTCTGGGATAATCATCTGCTGCTAAATGCATTTGGTAGAGAAGGAAAGATTTATTGTTTTAGAAAAAGAAGTTGAATCCATGCATAAAGAACAAAATATTAATTAAGTCACTTTGTCCATACACAATAAATATGCCAGACATTAGAATTATTGTTTGAATAAGTTTAAAAGTACAGGAAGAAAGTAATGTTTCCCTTCTATTCATGTCAGCATGAATATAATGTATAATAACTGCTCTGAAGAGGAATCTCTCCTAAATCATAGACAATGCTAATTAACCAGTTTAAAATACCCAGGCAATCAATATTCTCCATCTTTTTATAACTACAAAACATGTAATACTAAAATTGCTACCATTATTAAATATGGAGATTTAAAAAAACTTTGATCCAGATATTTCAGTTCTCTCAATAACTTGTAACTTTATGAACATGGAAGTGGTTGTAAGTGCCACGTTTTACATTCTGCATAATCCTTGGGGATTAGATTTTATCAAAAATTATGATTGTTTTCTTAAAATAAGCCCCTAGAATTGAATTTATTCTTATATAAAAATGCAACCATACATCTTCCGAAGACTGGACAAAAGAATTAAAAATTACAGAATCTCCACCTTGAAAGAAAAATTTAAACTTTATTACTATATATATTGACAACAGCAAGAATCTTGCTTTAAAAGATGGAAAGATACACCAATTCCCACAATAGAAGAATAGATGGTAAAGATGGTGGAGATACCAAAACTGACCATTTTAATTTAACAAAGGAATTTATCTAGCTTTGTTTCTACTTGGAAACCACTTCTGGATTTTTTGCTTAAAGCTGAAAAAAACTGAAAAGCTTTTAGGTTTTGATGTTTAGAATAATTTTCTAATTGTAGAAATAACTTAGAAATAACTTAAAATGTTGTGAAGTCTAAAACAAAAAGTTAAGTTTTATTATTTTTGTAATCTGCATCAAAAAATATCAGAAGTCATTACTTTTTCTTTTTCTTTGCATTTCTTGTTTTTTTAGTTTTTGTTTGGTCTATATTTTCATCTTATAATGAAACCTAATAAAATTTATTACACTGAAGATTACCATAAAGATAGGTTTGTTTGTTGTAATCTTGAAATACAGATACTTTATGTAAACACTGATTCTGAATTCCTAGCATTTTGCAAGTAGAGAATGAATAATCAATTATTAAATAATTAATGGGGAAAGGTGGTCACTTTAATTTCCCTTTCTCAAAAATATCTTATTGATTGTACTGCATGTTCATCACTGCCTACCACAGAAATGAAAAGCAGTCTTCCTTTTTTCTGCCATTGTTTTCATTGCTATATTTAGGTCAATGGTTTTGTGGGTGGGGAGGTTTTGACATACTTATTCAATTGACAATCAAACCTAGTTTAATTCGATTGAAATCATTCCAGGCAATCAATATTTTTACTGAAAATGCTAGTCTAATAAAAAATATACAACACATATTGATGAAATTTACTGAATAATTACCTGTACTCCACTGTTGTCCTTAACTTATTTGAGACAAAAAAACTAGAGAGACAAAAGCTAGAATTATCTTTACACAATATTCAGAACATGCTTGAATCTTTCCTAATTTGTTTCTGGTGATTAATTTAAGTTTCCTTAAAATTATATTTAAATAAATGAAACACAGCTGCAAGGGATCAGATATATTAGTTATTTTATATTTGCAAATATAAAATAAAACAAAAAACTGAGTTGCCAAACAGAATCCTCAGTGTAATTAATTTAAATGCATCATATAGACTACGCAATTTTGTGGTGAGCAGTTGAAAGTTGCATTTTTTACAGTTGCATGGATTATTCTACACTCTATCTTCTCCGTACGTTTTAGAACTCTGCTGAAGATTCCAGTGTTTGTGTGCTCTGTGATAAAGTTCTGTGTGATGAGCATCCTCAAACCAATCTTATACTTTCAATTGTCCGCATTTGGACAATACATCTGGAGAATGTGAGATTGGCTTCTGTATGTAAATGGAGCACATTTATTATTAATTGCTATTATTTACATCCTATTATGCAATATAATAAACTTCCCAAAATATCTGACAAGCTATCTCAGCAATTGTAAATAAAAATGCAACTGGGATCCATCATTTACCATCAGGGATGGGATCTGACCGGTAATACTACTGATTCTGTTGCTCTGCATTGCGCATGCATGCGCGAATCACGCAAGTGCAATTTACAACCTGCTGAACTGCCTGGACAGCTGAGTAGCGCTGCATGCAGGTGCGCAGCAGTTGGAAAAGCCCTTTTTTCCTGCTTTTTCAACAACAGCTGTGCTGTGCAAAGCAGCTGCAGTTGAAAAAGCAGGAAATAAAGGACAGGTAAGAGCCCAGTGCACAGGTGGGCCAAAACAGCAGCAGAGCTTCGAGCTACCGGTTCTGTAGAGCCAGACAGAACTGGTAGAATCCCATCTCTGGATACCATTTTAAAACAAAGATATATACATCCTTTGATTATTTTCTTCCTTTTTTGTAACTGAATGTAGAAATATCAAGAGAAAAAGAGTCCTAGTTTGGCTGAAGCAGGGGTGGGATGGTACTGGTTCTGTCTGGCTCTATGGAGCTGGTAGCTCTGAAGAGGAGCAGACACAGAACCAGTTCTGTATTTGCTGCTGTTTCACCCACCCGCCCACCTAGGCTCTTACCTGTCCTTTATTTCCTGCTTTTTCAACCTCAGCTGCTCTGCGCAGCGCAACTGAAGTTGAAAAAACAGGAAAAAAGTGGATTTTCAAATGCTGCTCAACCGTGTTCAGCACTTTTCAGCTGTCCGGTCAGCACAGTTTAAGATTTTTACACATGTGCACAGTGCATCCATAAAGCAGTCACCAAACTGGTAGTAACACCGGTTGAATCCCACCCTGGGCTGAAGACATTAAGAAACTAACTGGGGAAAATCATAAAAGAAGCCAGCCACAGCACATAAACAGCAGCAAAGCAACAAAGCAGGACCACTCAGTTTCTCAACCTAAGAGCTGTGGTTTTAACACCAATCTGCAGGCAATTGCTTCTTCCTATCTCTGTTAACCATTTACAGAATACAGAATAATAGAGCTGGAAGAAATCTTGGAAGTCTTCTAGTCCAACTGTCTGCTCAAGCAGGTGTTCCTATACCATTTCAGACAATGTGTTGTGGAGTGGCAGAATAACCTGAGGCAAACACGGAGCGAACTTCAGCTTTTACTTTATTGTAACAATAAAGGGTTGCCGCAGCTGCCGCGCTAACAAGGCAGCCAGCTGGCGGACAACAGCTGATGCCATTTGACAGCTCCCGTTTATAGCCGGCTGTCAAATGGCATCAGCCAATAGGAATGGTCCGTGCTCCCACTGGAAACACGGACCGGAGTGAAGACTTCAGCTCAGTCTTCAGCTCAGTCTTCAGCTCAGTCTTCAGCTCAGTCTTTTCCGAATGCCATACAATGACTGTTCAGTATCTTCTTAAAAGCCTCTAGTGATGAAGCACTAACAACTTCTGGAGGCAAGCCATTCTATTAATTGATTGTTCTGTTAGGAAATTTCTTCTTAGTTCTAAATTGCTTCTGTCCTTGATGAGTTTCCATCTGTTGTTTCTTGTCTTGCCTTCTGATGCTTTGGAAAATAGATTGACCCCTCTTCTTTGTGGCAGCCCCTCAAGTATTGGAATGTTGCTATCATGTCACCCCAATCTTTTTTTTCTTTAGACTAGCCATACGCAATTTCTGCAATCGCTTTAGCCTCCAAATCCAATCTTTGTCACTCTTCTCTGCACACTTTCAAAAGTCTCAACATCTTTTTTATGATGTGGTGACCAAAACTGGATGCAATATTCCAGATGTGATATTGCAAATATTTTATACTGAAGTACTAATACTCTCATGATCTTGACTCTAGCCCTCCATTTATGCAACCAAGGATTACATTAGCTTTCTTGATTGCTATGGCACACTACAGAGATTGTCCACTAGGACTCTTAAGATCCCTCTCACAGTTATTGCTTTTGATCTAGGTTTCACCTAATCTGTACTTGTACATTTGGTTTTTCCTGCCTACTTGTACAAAAAAAACCCTATTTTTCTCAAATCACAGACTTCTGCATACTTTTATATTTCTTTATAATGTTGTAATTATGGGGTTTTATAATGACCACAAATCATTTGGAATTGGTAGTATATAAGCATAATACATAACTATATAACTGAAAAATTACAGGCACTATAGGAAAGTCACCTTCTGAATCTAAGCTATCTATTAATAGGAGATCTAAATCCTCAAGTTGAGATGGCACGAAATAGGCTGTTGATAGTTTGTTTTGAATCAGTGGTAGTATTCTACCCATTCAGCCCGGTTCACATGAACTGGTAGAAAAAATGTTACCATTTGGCCAAACTGGTAGTAAAAAACCAGCTACTGGTTCAGCCAAACCGATATTTCTTTCTTTTTTCTCCTGACAATCTGCTGTTCAAATGATCAGCTGTGCCAGGATCCCCCTTCTTGTCTTACTGCTTCACCCAGGAGGCTTCCCTGAGGCCCAGGAGGCAAAAAAAATGGAGCGCAGAGGGGAAGGAGGAGGAGGAGGAGGAGGAGGAGAAGAAGAAGAAGAAGAAGAAGAAGGAGAAGGAGAAGGAGAAGGAGAAGGAGAAGGAGAAGGAGGAGAAGGAGAAGAAGAAGAAGAAGAAGAAGAAGAAGAAGAAGAAGAAGAAGAAGAAGAAGAAGAAGAAGAAGAAGAAGAAGAAGAAGAAGAAGAAGAAGAAGAAGAAGAAGAAGAAGAAGAAAGAAGGAAAGGAGAAGGAGAAGAAGCCACGGCCACCCTATCACTTGGCCATACCCACCTAGCCATGCCACAGAACTGGTAGTAAAAATATTTGCATCCCACCCCTGCTTTGAATTATAATTCATCATATTCAAAAGTCCTCTTCACCTTTGTTAGGAATGTAAGTCACCTAACAGTTGGGTTGGAATTATATAAACCAGGATAGACATTTTAATACTGTCTCTTTAAGGGAATGCTAAAAATTGTAATTGGGTGTGGTTCCTCAAACAGCCATAAGATGGAGCCAGAAACCTAGTTTCCCCGAGACTGTTTCTAGTTGCTAGTTGGTCGATATTCTGACGCTCGCCTTTTTTGGTTCCTGCATTTCCCTATTGACTGTTGCTGATCATTGTTATTCTTGGATTTGATGTAAGTCTGATACTGAACTGTTTATGATACTGGACTTTGTTATTGGATTACCCCGGACTGAAAACTGACTGCTTTAACCATGTATGACTTGTACTTCTTTTTGGACTTTGCTTAACCGTTTACTGGGGAATTACCTCAACACTGGTTATGGGCCAAGTCCATACCAGGCTCAGGTAACTGAGAGGTAGTGTGAATACACAGTAACTGTATACAGACAGATGTTTACTGTTTAATTGTGGCTTACTGTCCTGGTAAAGATGGCACAAGACCCGTCAACAAGTCTATCACTGATAACCCGGTTGGATGGAACAAACTATGTTTCCTGGTCTATGAAGTACAGTCAACTTCTGTGTAAGGAAGGGTTATGGAATGCAGTTCGGGATCCACCGGATGTAAATGCTTGGGATCCAGATAATGAGGACGATGCCAAGAAGTTCGCTGACTTTAAATGGAACAACAAATGAGCTATTTATATAATTGGACTAACACTGAATGACCAGCAGCTAGTCCATATTCATGGAGAAGAGTCTGCTGCTAGGTGTTGGGAGAATTTGAAGAGGATTTATGTTCGTGACAGCATAGGTGCACACATACATCTTACACGTAAACTGTTTAGAACACGTCTTCTGAAAGGTGGAGATATGTTAGCTCATTTGTACTTCATGAAAAAAACTGTTCAAGAGCTGCATGAAAAGGAACTGATATTTTCAGAGCTGCATCAAGTTTACATCATTCTTTTCTCAATCGATGAAAGTTATGATGGTTACGTATCTTCACTGGAAGTCCTGCCCAGAAATAAACTGACATTGACTGACATAACTGGAAGGTTGATAGAAGAGGCAAGACAACAGCTGGATAGGGACCAACTGAGAAAGGAACAACCACAAGAAGAGGATTTGTGTTCAACTGCCTATACTGTTAGGAAATGTTTTTCTTGTGGGGCTAGGAGACATATAGCTAGATTCTGTAAGAAGGGAAAATGACAGAATACTGGTAATCACCAGAAGGCCAAGAAGAATGTTAGTTAAGCTATGTCTAGCAATTCAACTGTAAACCACTACTAACTTCCTAGAAGGAATGGATTGTCTTTTGACTTTTCTTCTGTGATTCATTGAGTGTGGACACTGATGACCAATTAACATTGGAGTCAATTAATTATTTTAGAGGAATGTTGCTGTAGAACTATTACCATTAAGAATGAATTTCTTTCTGCAATCTTATTTATAAAATATTATAATAATAATAATGTCTTTATTGATTAGCCCTTGGGCCATATCAAAGTGCAAAGTTCCAGCAACAATTTGTTACTACAATTTAATAAAACCAATTCAAAATGAAATTTGATAAAATACTATTTAAAATGGAACTTGATAAAACACAATTTAAAATGGAATCTAGACAAAATACGATTATAAAATATTATAAACAATATCATTATGTGCTAAAATAAAACATCTAGCACATATGTTTGTGACATTGAAGTATGATCCACCTTTGTGCTGCTATCAGGAAATAACTGTACAATATACTCCATTGCATTTATTTGGACAAGTAATATTTCAAATTTCAGTCTGCAAATGCAGCCTATTTTATATTCAGTACAAAAATCAAACTGGCTCTTCCCAGCTCCTGATTTGCATTTTATGTTGCTGCAGAAAAAGAAGACAAAAATAGTGGCTTAATCCAGCCTTTTGTTAATTTTCCCCTCATCAGTTTTTAATACAGATCTATTTTTCTGGATGTGAAAACAAATTAGATCCTGCATTCTTCATGCTTTCAACTTGGTCCCGCATCCATCATGAATAGCACCAACTTGCTATCCATCACTGACAACATTTTTGCCTATTCACATTTCATGCAACTTTCTAAACATTAATTGTATCAGTTTGTGCACTCGGATAAATGACGACAAACTAGGTAGCAGCACTTATATCTTGAAATTGTAAATTTATTCTGTCAGTATGGAACCTTGCAGAGTTAGTTGATACTAATTTTCATTATCCCCATCCAATATTATTCTGCTTTAAGAAATCTCACTGCCCAGAAAACTTGCAAAGAGGCTGAGTAAACTGTTTAAGGTTAATGGAGAGCTGCAAGCAAAGTCAGTGGAAGCATGAAATAAAGCCGATAGGCTCCAATCCAAGCTATTTTTATTTTTAAAAAGACTTGTAGAGCTGTTATGGCTTGTTTTAAGCAATTTGAGGGACTAACTGGTGTGTTGATTGACATTATAGGAAGACAAGATAGAGGACTTGGGGTTTGTCTTTATGGACATGAAAAGATAGAATGTACATTTAATTAGCTTCTGATTTATTTATTGGTTTAAAGCAAATTCACAGTAACGTAAGTATTTAATGAAGTGAGATCGGCGAGGTAATCTGTCCAAATACAATGGTACCCTTGAGTCAAAACAATGAATTGAAGAAAACATACCAGAAGTTGTTCCATTTCTCTAGTCATTACTTGAGTTTCCAACAATATTTGCTATTGCCCTAAGTATTGTAGTTAACATTGTTTCAATTAACACTTCTACTACCATCTCTTGTAATATTCTTTAGGTTGTACTATCCAGTTGGTCTGTAGCTGAGCTAGTACTTTCACTTCCCCACCCCACTAACCTGCTTTCCAGCTCCATTCTCCTGTGCAGGGCAACAAAAGGAGACGCAGCCGATCAGCTGGGACTCAGGAGGCAGAGAATAGACGGGAATGGGGCCAGTCAGTGGTGGTATTTGCCAGTTCTCCGAACTGCTCAAAATTTCCATTACCAGTTCTCAGAACTGGTCAGAACCTGCTGAATACCACCTCTGATTTGATACCTCCCTCCAGCTCAGCCTGGATATCTCCTACAATAATATTGAGCTAGAAAAATTCATCTTTATTCCATATGAGACCACTTTTTTCTCTACTACTATGGCTTTGAACTGTTCATATAGTGTGTTCGAAGATCTGCAGTTTTGGAAAATATAGGACTTAATATTATAGCATTAAGTAAATAATTCTGATAAGCAATGCAAGTTGCAATGCAATGACATCACATGCAATACAATGACATCACATTTTCTATTTGCTTAGTTATAGGAGGTACATGAAAAATAAATCAATTGTTTGTGTTATTTTTTGTTGAAATGTGTTTTTTTCTGTCTCAAAAGCATATTAACCAAATAGATGGAAAATGTCAGGATTTCATTTTGACAAGAAATCTGCTTCAGACATCAGGAAACATTTAAAATTACAGCAAGAAAATTATATTGCCCCTTTCTTATAAAAATAAATCAGTATTAACTCCTTGACAAAGATTCATTTCGTTATTATCATTCTTGATAAACAAGAATTGTTAAAAATGATGTTACCTTTTAAAAAAAAAATCCTTGGGAGCTCTGAATTTTTTCTTTTTCTACGTTTGAAATCCAGAGACCAAATCTGACATTATCAAGTTTGTTTCTTTTTCATTGATGGAAACCACAACGTCTCAATTTTTCAATCAACTCTTAAAGTAGTTTTAATCACTTTGTGTTCTTTCTTTGGGAAGTGAATACACTATTTATGTTTCAAAAGATGGATGAGAGAATATCAAGCAAGAAAAGAAGACTAGCCATCCGAAAGAAATTTCCTCTATGTTAGCTGCTGCATTTTATCTAAATTACCACTAGTGACCTTTATGAGAAAAATCTATAAACATGGGAAACATTTCGTTATGAAAGCAGGTTTATATTCCATGCCCAAGTCCCATGTTCCTCCTTCTGCTAATACAAGATGAAATAATCCATCCATCTTATGAATTTACTATATTTTAAGTACTTTATTTTCTTTGCCATAATAGAATAATACTTTTTTCATTTTATTTTTTCCAAATTTCATCATGTATTCAAAGTAAAAAGCAATTTATGGATTTTTTTTTCAGCCAAGACAAGAAGAAACTACATTTTTTTAAAAAAAAATTTTTTCTCAGAATCAAAGGTTGCATACTTGAACTCCTCAAGCAAAACTAAAAAAAACTTTAGACTTACATCTGAGACCTAATACATTTCCCCCAATCATTTCAAGCCCATTTTTAAACAAGTAACACCAAGAAACACACAATTGACCAACAAGAAATGCAGTTTTAATACTTTCAAAGAAAAGCCAGTTGAATCTGTGTCTTTTTCAGCTTTTCCCACAAAAGAGGCTCCCTTTGAATGTATTGTATTGCACAAATCCCAAAATCACAACACGGAGAAGGCTTATGTAGATATAAGTTTTAATCAAATAATTACTTCCTTTATTTCTATTATTTATTTCTTCTTGGGGAAAGGAGGAGCACTGAGGATGGACAAAAAATAAACTGAAAAATATGAACTAGCTTTCTGGGGTAGCTTTTTGCTAACCGCGTCAGTGGTTTTCCTGTTAGTACAGTGATACAGTGCCAATATGGTTTTCCTTTTCCCATTATTTTTCCATTTCCCAAACTCCATATATGGAGTTTGAAGATACTGTATCTTAGGTATTCATAGCATTGCACTCCTCTGGACTGAGAGGTCTGATGTTCTTCCTGAGATCAGCCCTGACTGCTCCCACTACTGTGATTAAAGATGTTTCTTACCAGTTTCAGTCTTTTGAGTCAGTTTCCAGCCCCCCCCAAAAAAAAAAATCCCACAGGAATACATAGGTTTGCTTAATGACTATCACATCCACTCATCACTACAGCGTTTGCTTAACAACCTCTGTAAAAAGCGGCACAAAAATTGGGTCCATTCACATGAATGCCTCGATTTACAGTCATTGTGACTTTCTATGGAAATTCCAAGCCCCATTACAGTGGTAAATTGAGGACTGTCTGCACATAAACACCCATTTGTGAATGTCTTTGTATCAGTCTTGACTCCTGACATCTTCCTGGACTAGTTCCTGGAGGTCTGAATCAAAGATATATATATATACATGAAAATATAGTATGATTTCTCCCCCCCCCCACTTGATACCCTAATTAGAAAAATTAGGAAGTAAAGATGAAGAAGTATGATTTTTGTGTGTGTGTCTTCAACTCAGTTTTTGATTCCTGGTGACTTTCTGGAGAAGTCCCTGCAGTTTTCTTGATAAGGTATTTCAGATGTGGTTCACCATTTCCTTCTTCCTAGGGCTGAGAATCAAGGTCACCCTACTGGCTTTGTGCCTAAGGCAGGGCTAAAGCTCACACCCTTCCCATTCCTAGCCTGGTGCCTTAACTATTACATCAAACTGGCTTTGTCAACTGCTATCCTCCTTGTCAGGCTCTGAGAAATCCACGGCACTTCTTGAAAGATGTGCAATCAATTTCAGCTACCAACTCACAGGAATCAGACTTTGTTGTGCACTTTGTAAGATCTGCATTAGCAAAACTTTTCCATGGGCATGTCCCATCCCCAAAGCATCTTAAAAAAGCTCACACTGAGGGGACTTTAGTTCTACCCTCTATTTATGTAGCATGAAAATATCCCACTAAGATCAATGGGGCTGTCTGGCAGGATGATTCGCTTTAACTCAACAGGGTGACTCCAGATTACAGCAAAATAATACAGAAAATCCTAACTCTTTGCCATTTGCCAGTGATTATCCAGATTCTTATAGCCCATAACTTGTAGCTTTATTTTGAAACAAACTACAAGCACCTCTCTTCTACCACTACCACTCTGAGAGAATGAATGTTCCATCAACTGAAACTACTACTGGTTCCTTCTGGTTTCTCCTGATAAGTAGCCTTATGTTTGCAAAGCCATAGGACAAGGGTGTCAAACTCGATTTCATTGAGGGCTGCATCACGGTTGTGTTTAACCTCGGGGACCGGAATGGACATGGCCAGGGTAGGCATGATCGCTTAACATCATTTGTGTTGTGGTGAGCACTCTATCAGTGAAAACAGGTTCCTGAGCTCTGTTTTTGGCTGGGACAGCCTCCTGCAACCCTCTACCAGTGAAAACAGCTCCGGAGGTTCGCACGCAGCTCTCCCAAGCTCCATTTTCACTGGCAGAGGTACTGCAGACCAGTCCTTTGCTGTTCCAGGATGGCCCTGTGGACCAGATCTAAACACCTGGGCCAGATCCACCCCCTGGGCCTTGAGTTTGATACCCCTGCCATAGGACATATGACCAGATGTACCAATTTTACTTTAATGTAGAATGGTTGACAGAATCTTGCAAATCTGAAAGTATATATCTCCCCATCCTCTTTGCAGCCTGAAAAACCAGAGAAGGCCTTTTCTGAACCTCTTGTTCTTCCCATTATCTGGGTGTGGCCTAATCTGTGACTGTTCCCTTGACAGTATGCCTTTGCCCACTCTCTGAAGCATTCCCACAAATCATTACATTGCCCAAACAGGCTGTTACTGACGGGTAAGTTAGAATACCCCTGCCTAAGAGTTTTGCTTTGGACCCTTAAGAGTATTATTTGTACCCTTGAAACTAAAGGGCAAACTAGAGACAGAATCCAGTGTTAAAAGGGAAAAGTACCCATGCATGCTGTCCAATAGGATTGTGACCCATAAACCCTTTCTTTTTTATTAATTAAGTGGAAAACATTGACTGGTAGAGAACTAGGAATATAATCTCATGTGGAAGATTTGTGAGTTTCCGTTCTGGTGTTGATATCAATTTATGCTATGCCTGGTTCCACATGAACTCTATTCCTTCATTTTCAATATGCATTCACCTGAAACTCTACATCTGGTCAAAGATGGTGAGTCATGAGTCTTTAACTAAGGTGAACAACCCCTAAAGGGATTGTTAAAAGGTGCATCACCATGAAGTGAGAAATTATTGTTAATAAAATTATATCTAATAAATAATTAATAGTTGTGGAGGAATTAGCACTTCTGAGTACTTATGGATGAGTTATTTTTTTCTCTTTGGTTTAATTTAATTACTAGATAGGCAACCACACAAATTTTCCTTCCTACAGAAATAATAAAATAGGTTATTCATGTCTGCTTTACTTTTAAAACATTCCTTGAAATTATATAAGGTCAAAAATCAAAGAATAGACTGACTATCTTGCATCCATTTATAAAAGTGCAGATTGAAGTTGGAATACTAAAACATTTCACTTCAAAGAAGACTTTTAAGAGCATCATCTGAATTGCACAAAATTGATGCCTACCTTTTCATAGTTTTTATAATTTCCAATGAAAGAGGTTTATTCATTTTATTCTATAGTCCAACCATGTATTTTGTAGCCTTCAAGGTATATTGATTATTTAGTCCCATATCCCTATTCAAGACTGTTTGGAAATGGAAGTATCTGGGGAGCCAAAGAAACTATAGCACAGCATTTCTCAAACTTAGCAAATGTTGGTGGATTTAACTCCCAGAATTCTATCCCCCACCCTCCCCAAAATTCTGGGAGTTGAAGTCCACCCATCTTTAAAGTTTTCAAAAAGGAGAAATACTAGTATAATTATAACAAACATTCTTTCTGATCAGATGTCCTTTTCCAATGTTACGTCCTTCTTGACATCTTTATGAAAACTATCTTAGTCATTAAATGAGCTTATTATTTTTCTACAAAGTAGAAGTATAATATCATTGATGTTTTTATCTACTTCAGGAACACAGTATATTTTCTATTAGCTTTGATTGCTCATTGTGGTTGGGAAAAATATTTCAGTTTGACTGAATTGCTCTTTCTCTTAGAGAAGATGAAATATACCATCCATTTCAAGTGGCAAAGAGCTTGAACACCAAGCAACTCATCCTCTCCCAAGCACCTTTCAGCTCCTGTTTGGGCTTTACTTTTTGAAATGCAAGGGTTTTTTTTCTTTTATTTTCTTTTTGTTAAATGGAAGTTTTATGGGATAAAAAGTCTATAATAAGATATCATTTTTGGTTGAACACTATCAGCAAATAAAAGAATAATCTATAGTATTTCTCACATGGTATTCATTACCCAGTCAAACCCTGGGCTTATGGGCAGTCAAATATGTATTTGCAGCATTTGCTTCCATGCATTGATGGACTAGGTCACAACTAATTATCTAAAATCCTGAGATTATACTGGTCACTACTGGTACTTGCATGGTTTCTCATCTTTTCTATTCCTTCTGGTAAGTAAATGACTTTTAAAATAGTAATGGGGAAAAACTAACAATGCCTAGTTCTGAGAAAATTGTTTTTATGCAACTATTGCCTAATTTGAATGCTCCAAGCTGTCCAATCACCTGCACCATTTAATACTTCATTGACACCAAATCTACCCTTCCTCTAAAAAATACTGTAAATTCACGGTCCAGAACTGTACACCCCTCTGAATGCTGTGAATTCAGTGAAATGATGTTTACTTTGAAATTCAAAGATACTGTTTGAAAAACCAAAAAGCTTTGTTTGCAATCTATAATATTTATTTATCTCTAACAGAAATAGAGATCAAGTGGCTCAGAAAAATCAAGATAGCAGTTGCACAATGCAATCAAATCCTCACTTATTGTTTACATGTATTATATATGTTACATATTTAAAAATGGTGGGTTAATGTGTGGTTATGACTGTCACCTTGATATTTTGATAACACACACACACACACACACATTACAGATTGCTAGGGGACTTCTTATTGCATGTATCTCAGTGTGCCTTGAAACAATTGGTTATATAACATTGTGTATCCTTAGTATTAGTATTAATATTATTAATCTGAATGTATTAGCCGCCCAATTCCAGCGAACTCTGGAAGTCAGAAATTGTGGTATATTCCTTTTCAATATTTCCCAATTTTTATTAAAGTTTTTAACACGACTTTTCATTCTTATTATAATAATAATTTTCAGATTTGTGCACAAAGTCTGGTTCTCCTAAAGTTGGCTGCCTTTTGATATATTTCTAGCTAACATATCCATTTCTCTTTCCCAGTTATCCTATTTTAATTGCTAATTGCTATCTGATCCAAATTTTATTCCTTGATTCCTTTGCATGTTCTTTTACTATTCTTCACATTGTTTCTTCTTCTGTGTTCTCTGCAAATCCTTTAAATATATCTATGCAAACCCATATATCACTATCTCAAATATTATAAAATGCAAATTCACCCCAAAAAACTCCTTTTGTGTTCAAATAATTTTACTCAGGTCTCAGGAGACTTGTTCTAAATTTCTTTTATTTCTCTTTCAGAAACAAAAAAAAAATCTTTCAGTAGTTACTCTAACATAAATATGTTACAAGAATTCAAATACCAATTTGGAAAAACTTATCTTTTTACTGATCCTGATCAATAAAAAACATAGTAGTCTGTGCTGTACATTATGTCTGACTTATAAAGCTGACTAATCATCAGTAACTCGGAACATATCTAGCTTCACTGGCAATACCTTTCCAATTTTTCAAGGGCACATTTTTTTCAATTTTTCTGAAGTTTTCTCTTCTGTAGGTTGAGTGCAAAATCCTAAATATTAGACTATTTTAGGCCAGACTCATTTTGTAGAATGATATGGGGTATATATATGTTTAATAAACCAATTTTAATAAATAAATATTTTTCATCTCTAATCCAGTTGAATGTTCTTATGATTGACAACACAATTCTTTCTATCCTTTATGTGATACAGTTTTATCATAGACTAACCAGTCATACTTTCTGGTAAAATCAAAAGAGATGAATAATGTGAGATGCAATTCCTCACTTCATCCTGCTATGGGACTGCATCATTCAATTATTTCCTCATGAGAATCCCATATTAGCGCGTTCTCTCTCTCTCTCTCTCTCTCTCTCTCTCTCTCTCGGTCATGCTGTTTTATTATGATTCAGTAAAGCTAATTCAAAATATTTGCATGATTTCATATTTAAAATTTAATATAGTAAAGGATCATGGTTTTTTAGTTCTATAAAAAGGGGAAATGGGTGACATTGTCAATTGAAACAATAGTATGCTGAATTCTTGAAGTTCCTGTTTTTCATAAGAGATTAATAAAAGAGAATAAAGGTAGCTCGGGGTTGAATTGTGTCAGAGAGTTCTAGTCTCTGGGCTTGATTGTTTTCTTGCAGATGTTTTATTACCCAGCTAGAAGACATCTTCAGTGTAGAAGGGAGCTAAGCCTTAGTATTATTCCATAAGTGCAAGTCAGTTGATCTCATAGGGAGTGGAGGAATCAGTAGTATCAGACTTGTAAAATCTTTAAGATCGTATCTCTCAGAAGCAATAAACAGATAATTTATCCATTTTTTTTCCTTTTGTTTTGTTTTATGTGGGAATTATTCAGAAATACTCTTCCAAATCAGTAGATTTTTTTTAATAGTTCACGATCAAAAAGAGTAGTAGAACAGAAATCAATAATCTGATCTCAACTTTGTTCAATCAATTCCTTTTCTTTCATCATAAACTATTTGCAATTTTCTTGTAGTTAAACCAGTGAACAGAATAAATTCTGTCAATGAAATATGAAGCTGGAGAAATTTCCCCATTCTCTTCTTCTTAATCACAGTCAGGATGTTGCATATGACAGTTTTATCAAAAAAATTGCATTGAGAATATCTGAAGTTTAAGAAATTTTTAGACTTCCTCAACCCATGTCATGACATGTGAGTATTTCTGAGAGCTGGAATCTGATTTGAGTAATGATTAATGAATCTCATATATCACAGAAGTGATTTATTTATATACATTATAGAAACAACTAAAGCCTGGCTAGATATGTTCTATCAAGAGGAGAATCAACAAGTGTAAACTAAGAATAAGAAAGTGGCATGAGATTAGCAATTTCATTTTTTTAAAAAATAAGGCATGGACAGAGTGACAAAAATGGGTCACATAATCCATAACTCACTATCTATCTCTCATTGTCCCCTTGTAGAATAGCTCATGAGATATTAAGAGTCAGTGCCATTGAACGCTCATCTCTAACCCTTCTAATATTTTTAGACATTCCTAGCTACAATTCTCAAAATTCTTGTCAGTGTGACTAAAAGTTCTGAGAATTGTATGCCAACACATCACATTAAGTTTCGATAGCCTGCTTAATAGCTTGTACAATAAATACAGTTCTGTTCTGCAATGCAATTGAGCAAATGTATTTTTTGCTAAATTCAGTGACAGTACTTTTGCTATGTCCATAGTTCTATGCCATATCTGCGTTCTAAGCATCAATCAGACTTAATTATAGCTAAATCTATTAAAGATTTAACGTTTGTTTTATTGTTGTCAAATCCTCCAAAACACAAAAGTCAAACTGGCATTGTTTTGAGATTCACATTCATGAATTTAACTCTTTTAAAGTTTTGCATGTATTATTTTTAATGATACACTTATTATGACAGATAATCATACACAGATTAAATTATAGTATTTGCAGTCCTATCATTTTATCTATAATTTATTTACATAATATCATGATTATGTCATAATGCAGCTGGTAAGGAAAAAATGATAAAGATGAGCATTTAAGCTCATGAACCTTGCAAGATTGGCGGACAACACAGATATACAATTAATTTCAGCTAGCAAAAATATCCCCACAAAGAATTTCATCAAGTGGAGGGCCTGACAGCATATTCCTTTCTCTAAGAAAGCCACAGTAAACATTTGGATGGTGCCGATTGATGTGGCTATTTGAATTACCACTGTTCAAATCATTGCTTTGTTGTTGTTTGATTGTTTTATTGGTGTCATATGTTTTCTGGACAGGTAGCACATTATAGGTTCATGGAGCAAATTTAATGTTCATGTAGGAATTATAAAACAGCACTGAGGTTAGGATTAATGTTTCTGCCTTACGATTTTTGAGACATATTAATTGCTTTTTAACCTTTGCTAAATGCGTACTGAAAGAAATTTAAGAAAATGACACAATCTTGTTTTAATTATTAAGCAATCATGTCATAGCACATTATCAGCCATATGAATAATATCTGAGAATAAACTGCCATAAATTCAGTGGAATTTATCTCTGAAACATATGCAAATAGGTGTCACCCTTGCTTTCGGGTTCTTATGGTAATCTTGGAAAGCCAAATTACTTATTTTTAATCTAATTAATATGGTCATTAATCTACTAAACATACTATATATACACTATATACATACTATATGTTATAATAACTATGTTATAATAGCATAGGTGGTATATGGCTCAACAGTAATAATTGTGAGAAGGATCTCGAGTCCTAGTGAACAATCACTCAAATATGAGCCAGCAATGTGCTGCAGCTGCCAAAACAGCCAAAACAGTTCTAGGTTGCATTAATTGCATTAACATAGAATCAAGATTACATGAAGTGTTAATTCCACTTTATAATGCCTTAGTAAGACCACACTTGGAATACTGCATCCAGTTTGGGTCACCAAAACTGGATGCAATAAAAAGATGTTGTGATTTTAGAGGGAGTGCAAAGAAGAGCAACAAAAATGATTAGGGGACTGGAGGCTAAAACATATAAAGAATGATTGCTGGAATTGGGTATGTCTAGTTTAATGAAAAGAAGGACTAGGTGTGAAATGATAGCAGTGTTCCAATATCTCAGGGAGGGAAGAGGGAGTCAAGCCATTCCCCAAAACTCCTGAAGGCAAGATAAGAAGCAATGGATGGAAACCAATCAAGGACAGAAGCAACCTACTGTAGAACTAAGGAGAAATTTCCTGACAGAAGACAATAATTAATCAATGGAACAACTTGCCTCCAGAAGTTGTGGACGGTCCAACACTGGAAGTTTTTAAGACAATATTGGACAACCATATATCTGAAATGGTATAGAGCAGTTGGACTAGAAGACCTCCTAGGTTCCTTCCAATTCTGTCATTCTATTCTAATTTCATAAAACACATAACTTTAGGTACTACACATTGCTGCTCCACAGTAGCTGTTTGAAGCTGTTTTAGATTTACAAGACAGATTCCTTATGGCAAGAATTCCCACCTCATCCAATCTTTTTCCTCTGGATTCCCCTTCCTTCTAGAAGTGCCATTGCCATGATACTGTGTTGGCTTCTTTATTCCAACCCTTCCCATTGAATTTAAGGCAAATATAGTACTGCGCAAAATACAGAAATGTTTCTTGTCAAAAGAGGGAGAGAAGTCAGTGGCCACACAAATCAGTCCTAAGTAAACCTTTAATGGTACCACATAAACCACATCTTGCTGTTCTGTGATACTGGATTTATGCTAATTCTAACAGATGGAATCCACAGATCAGTATTATGTTGTTACATACAGTATTTTGTTTGTTTATATATTTCACTTAGTATTCCACCAATCATCAAAGTTTGGGGGTATTTTTCAGCAAATAACTCTTATAGCTAGAGATCTAGGGTTCAA
Organism: Pseudonaja textilis; assembly: GCF_900518735.1. The sequence continues at coordinate 774,371 of NW_020769339.1, forward strand.
TATAATTCTCTGCTCTCCAGTGCAGAGGTGATTTAATTATTTTAAATTTCATGAGACGGAGAACGAAAGAAAATGATTTGGATATAGTAATCCTAGTTCAATTAATCCATAAACTAATGGCATACAGCACTTCCAATTCTCACCCTTGGTCATTTATGTAGTCCTGTGTTCTTTTCTTTTTGTGTTAACTCCTAGCCTTTTTGATGACCCAAATAAGCCAGTACAGGGGGAAAAAAATCTGTTTAAAATATATCCAAATCTGTATTTATAAAATACAAGGAAAATATAGAATGTTGATTCAAAGTCAGCATCTTAGAATAAATCACAACTTTTTTCTTTAACTATTGCAGCAGGGCTTTTCTCATGAAATGTTTTGCAGCCCAACAGCTGATCTATTATTCCAGTGTTCAAGTCCATTGATTATACAGTCTGGGGCTATAATTCAAAGAAAGTTCATTAATTTGCTTTGGGTGGTTCCTACACTGCCTTCCAAGATGTGAGCTTCTGACATGCAATTTCTACACAGGTCTTTATCCTATGCTATGTTATTTTTTTTATATCTCTGGGACAAGGAGAACTATTTATACTTAACAAACTAAAGCAATAGCATTGCTTCAAAGGTTTTCTTAATGTCTCTCTGAACATTTTTGTAGCTAAATTTACATGTAGATAAATTTAATTAACAGTGTTCCATGCACCTCAGCAATTAGTCATGCTGACCATATGACCATAGAAATGTCTTCAGATAACACTGACTCCCTTGGCGAAGAAATGGAGCTGAGCATCATCCTGTAGAGTTGGGCATGAATAGTTAGGGGAAACCTTTACCTTAAATTGAACAGATGATCACATATTTTGCATAAGGCCTCTGATTCAATCCTAGGTTATCTTCAGTTAAAAAAACTCAGGTGATAGGAGGAATCTCTACTGGAAACAGACAGCTGTAGACAACATTGATTCAAAATAACTCACAGTCTGACTTGGAATTATACAATATATGTCTTACAAAAGCTGCTTCTTGCAATAACAAACAAAAGCATACATAAACAAGATATATGGCTTTCAAAATTCATATAGCTTTAGCCTATACTAATCTGCCATCCTTTTGCAAGCAAATAGGGAAAATGAGATCTGTAATTTCGGGAAAATCTAACTGATTGGTACCATGTAGCTGTTTGAAATCTCAAAACTCAACATTTTCTTAAAAGCAAACTTTTACAATAAATATAACTTTTTCAAAGCAAGGGCATTACTTTGAGCGTAGGGATATTTTTCTTAATTTCAATTCCCATATATAAGAAGTAAATTGATCAAAGACAAATTAGTTTGCAAACAAGATAATAAGGCATGGTGAATGGGTTATGAACCCAAAAACCAAATGACTAACCTGTTTACCTTGAGCCCAAAACTATAATTCACAGAAAGCAGATACCTGTGTATTCTTTTGTGTTCACAGGCATTATGGCTTTATGTTTGCAAACATATTTTCTGAGAAGGAAATAAATGTTAACTTTTTATAATTCTTACAAATAATACCTTTAAACGGTTGATACTATGTTTCCCCTCATGCAATGTATTTGTAATAGCTATTTACCTCTATGTAATAATTTATTGAATGTATATGCCATCCAATTTCTAGCAATTCAGGATAATAATAGATAATAAGTTTAAAAGGTCGCATAAAATGTCTTTTATTTTATGTTATTGCTCATTTTATTTTTCTGAGGAAGAAAAAGGCTGACAGTTAGTGACTGGGTTAAACTTCAGTTGTTCTTAACCAATCCTCTAATCATTGCATCATGATGGTAGACTGTTATTAAATGTGGGCACAGGATTTGCTAGGGACAGAGCTCCTGGCCCTTTAACAGCTGATCAGAAATTCAGTGAATGGCACTGGTAATCTCACCTCCTGTGTACTTGCCCACTGGTGCCCAACGCATCTTTCCTCGGGCACATGTTGTTTATGGTCCTGCTGTTCTTCCAGGTACCTTTCTTTCAGGTTTCTGTTTTGAAGGTAAAAATGATTTTGGAAGATTCCCAACTAGGCATGCCATTCTGCACATTAGACCTAATACATATGAGGGCAAAGGTTAAATCTTTTTCCCTTAACCCTGGTAGTTCCAGTCTCTTTCATGCAAAGATTTCTATATCAAAGCGGGTGACAAGATGAACAAAATAACAGTACTAAACATATTCACCATCAAAAGCTTCTTTTAAAATTGTTGCAATATGTATTCAACTACTACTTAAAAGCCTGCTACTGAGGTCCCATTAATAGGATTTTTGCAGGAAAACATATTTGACTGCGCGGCTGCCAGCATGCCCCTTGAAAAATGTTTCTCGTTTCATTTTCTGCCTTTGATAATAAATAAGATGAATGCACTAAGAAGAAGAAGAAATGGTTCTTTGAATTACATTAAGCCTTTCTTCTCCAGTGGCAGAAAAGTCCTGACAGAATACAGAATGTGAACAAAGTACATCTAAAACAGCAAACAAGATAAGAGACATTTTCATAGTGAACATGAAAACCATATTTATTGTAAAAAGGGAAAGAAAAGCCATCTTTAAAAATATCTCAGTGCATAAATTTAGCTTTGCTTTTGGAAAGGTGAGTGCAAGTATCGATGCATCTCAAGCGTCCATTTCCAATTTACAAAAAACAGGCCCCTATCACTTTATCCAAGTATCAGTTTTGTTTTCAGTTCTTTCTGCTGACAAGGGGGTACAAGAAGAGGAAATCTCTAGCAGCATTAATAAAAACATATAGGAAAATGCAAAAATTGGCATTTGGCTTAACTATGGATGGGCTTATCTACAAGGTATACATGGTAATAATTTTTAAAAGTACCCATATATGCAGTATATACTCATGGATAAATCCATTCATAGATAAATCGAGTCTCAAATTTTTAATCAAAAATACCATGAAAAGATTAATCTATTGATTATCCACAAATAAGGCACAATATCCACAAATTTATTTTTCAGTTAATATTTTGGTGAAAAACTTGAAGTTTAGATTAATCTTTTTTTTAAGTTTGCATGCCACATAAAACTAGCTATGACAAATGAAGGGAAATATATGAGTCCCAGCATAACTGCAGGATCCAATCTGGGTCAGTCATAGGGACCAGAGGTTATCGGAACCAGAGGAAGCTAACCACCAGATTATAAGAACATGAGTGAACATTTAGATAAGGGGACCTGTACTCATTGGTAGCCTCATATTGCAACAGAGCATGCATTTTATTTCACAGTTACTAAGATTGTTTGCCAAGTCGGAACAAAAATAGCCAGATAAATTATTGAAGTTTGAGCTCCTTCTCAGTTAACAAGAATGCTGATTTACCACCAGTTTACCAGATATTTAGGAACCAACAGCGGCACAAGAAAACAACAATCAATGATTTAATAACCACCCATCCACACCCCAGTCAACAATTAAAAGCCACATACAACCAGGCACCACATAAATACTACATGCATAAAATAGACCATAAGTCTCCAAACTTGGCAACTTTAAGATTTGTGGACTTCAACAGTTGAAGTCCACAAGTCTTAAAGTTTCCAAGTTTGCGGACCACTAAAGTAGACTGTTGTATATTATGGGAACATGGGGTATCAATTTGTGTGTGAGTGTGAATTTGTCATTACATTTGTTTTTGAACTGCTTTTCATTTTTACTGGTTACATTTAACCATTATATGGTTTATTTTGCCTTTACTTAGCATGTATGAACACAGAGAACAGTCCAGTACACACGTCCTGGAGAATGACAAGTTCCTTGAGGATGGACTCCAGCACGAGTCCCAAATCTTGGATGAATAAATATTTGGTTCTGCTGGCCAGTCCAGATTGGGTCTTGCAATATTAGTTCCAGACAAAATAACTTCTATACAGGAGTTTTCTGACACTCCTGAAAATTATTTCAAGACTTCTCCAAGGTCAAAAAGTTGCTGAAAGCTAGATGTTCCAGTCATAATAAGAAAAAGCATAAATTCCCTGCCATGAGAATTTACCTGACAAGAGAGATATTTTGATCATGGGTATTAGGACAACTTTTCCAGTTTGATACAGTTGATGTGCTGGAATAGCAGTTTCAGCATTTCTACCTGGCATGTTTGATGTCCAATACATCTTGCACCATATTTAGGAAGAATGCTCTCAATGGTTTCTCATGAAATAGACTGCCATATATTATGGGTACACGGGGTATCAATTTGTGCGTGTATGTGAATTTGTCATTACATTTGTTTTTGAATTACTTTTCATTTTCACTGGTTGCATTTATTTATTTATTTATTTTTATTTCTTTAATTTATATTGCCACCTATTCGCCATGGCGACTCGAGGTGGCTTACACAATGTAAAACCATATTTAAAATAAAAAAACAATAAAAACTAACAAAAAGAATCAAATAAATTAATAAAGTACAATAGAACAAAATCTGGAAAAATAAAAAATCACTCCCCAATTCCACCCCCCGCCCCGACAACAGCTGATCACACTAGCCATTTGATGGGCTCCACCCCACTCTGGGTTCCCCGGGCCTACTGGCAAAACCAGGTCTTCAGTGCCTTCCAAAAGAGTGCTAGAGTGGGGGCCATTCTAATCTTTGGGGAATAATATTCCAGAGAGAGGGAGCCACCAGAGAAGGCCCTTCTTCTGAGTCCCACAAGGTGTATCTCCCTCAGGGATACAACATTCCTTGCCTCCCTGCTCTGATGGGTCGGGTAGATGTGACCGGCAAGAGATTTATAATTTATAATTTAGCCATTATATGGTTATTTTGCCTTTACCTAGCATGTATGAACATTCATCTGATGCTTTTCAAATCATAGCTTATATTAAATGAACAAAGCAAACATGGATTTTATGAAATCATGTCTATCAAACCCTGGCTATGTGCTCTATGTCCATTTTTGAATCTGCGGTTTCTCAAACCATATAAGATTCATGAAATTTGATGTACAAGAATCTGCTCACTTCCAACACAAAGTTTGTGGAGTTCATTCCATTGTAACTGAGTATCCATCACTTTAGCAGTTTCAATTTTCTTTGTCAATATTCGTGTGATCCTGGAAGCATACATTTATTATAGTTGCCCATTGCCTGCTAATGTGCTGGAAACATTTATTCTGTAAATGCCTTATTAGACCAAACTATTTTTGTCCTGTGTTTGTAATGTAAATTGCTTTATTCTAGATAATTAAAATTTGGGATTAACTGGAAATTGAATCCATTATATATAATAGTGTAAATGAACAAGAAATTATTAATATGATGGAAATTATCTGGTATGGAGACAATAGTCAAGCAGTGAGATTAACACAAGAGGAGGAGGGGGGGGAGGAGGAGAAGAAGGGAGGGGAGAGGAAAAAGTGAAGACTTTTTTTACATGAGCAGAACTAGTAAGTCTATTATGTCTTCCAGTAAGGTTACAGTCCTATAGCATCTGGATCATCCAGCAAACATAACTGTGCAATAATTTTGGCTATAGTCTGATGTTCAGATATTAAAATACAGTTCATTGTTGGCAAGCACATCAAGAAGACTTTTTATAATATTAAAGATGCCCTTGAGATATGCTAGCACTGTCTTTTAAAGTATATAATGTATGTAGCCAGGAAAACCCTAATTCCATTTCCAATCACAATTATGGGAGGGACAGTCATATAGTTAGAATTTCAAATTGCTTAGATAGCTATCACGTACAAGCTACAAACCCACTATCAGAGAATACCTATTTCAGGAAAAAGAGCCATGTGATTAATCTATGGGTCTTTAAACATGAGCTGAATCAAAGGAGTCCAACTGTCCAGCTGTGATGTACAAATAACCTCTTAAGTTTCACCAGTAAATGAAATGAAATAAAATTAAAAAATGAAATGTAATGTAATGAAATTCATTTGATTTGGGTGCTACCTAACTTCATAAAATAATAGATAAATAAAATACAATATGAATAAAAAAGAGAAAAATAAACAACATCACAGAAAACATATAAAAACACCCTATAAGTAACTTTAGCCCAGAGCCTGGAAGAACTGCTGGACCTTTAAGGTCCTTCAAAATGCCTTTGCAGTTAGCCATGCTGATCTTAGAGGGAATCTCATTCTAGAGAGCATGCACTGCAAAAGAAAAGTTTCATGAGTCACTAAAGAAAACCCAGAGTGCACCAATCCAGTTGGCTAATATCAGCCAGATGACACAACAGAAGATGAGTGGTCCTTAAAGAATCACGTCATGCCCTATAGGGCTTTACTGGTTAGAAACAGCACCTTGAATCACACTCAAAAGCAAACTGGTATAGTGCAACTCATGGAGGAAGGATGCCCACACTACTGCCTTCGTGACTAGTTCCAGCTTCTGAGTAGTCTTCAAAGGCAACCCAATGTAGAATTCATTGCAGTAGTTGAGGTGTGAGATGGATGAATCTAAAACAAACACAGATTATTCTGTCCTCTTGTTTGGTGATGGTAGATTTTTTTCATGTGGAATTTTCCTTTAAGATTTTTAATATTATTATTATTATTAACAACCATTATTTTTCAAATATCACAAAAAAAGATGTCTTGGCTAAATTTTGGGGCTTTATGGATACTTTTTTACTATCTCAAAAAAATTCTTTTCTTTCTATAGAAATTCATTAGCTCCCTGATTCATATCTAAGATTGGCTTCAGAGAGTTACAACCAAGAAAGGATAGCTTTGACTTCTATTAAGTGGATTGAGGAGAAAAGGACACTTTTATGTCCTGAAAGACAGGTCATTGATGTCTACCAAGATTTTCTTGTGTTATGTAACAATGACCACTAGAGAAGGTTTCATTCCACCAAGACGTCTTCAAAATGGCTTTTCAACACACTCTCTCTCCCCCATCTCTCTTCTGATGAATTGTTAGTCATATTTCTGTTATATTAAAAGAGAACATATTAATGGGATCAAACATTTTGCTCAATTAATCTTGAGAATTTCATCTTTTCAGCTGAAGTGACAGATGTTATACCCAGTTACACAAGACTCAGGGCATGAAACAGCGTTCAAGAATCTTAGTAATAATAATAAAGTGTTCTTATTTTAATTGCTTAGTCTGCACTCTTATGGGAATGTTGCAAGCTGTTCAGTTCTTGGAAGGCTCTCAGAAGGATCAAATGACTTGTTTATTCTACGAATGAACAGCATCAAAGGGCAAACCATAAATTAGAGATCAAGACAAAGCTTTTTAAAAGACGCAGAGGAAAGGACAAAGTCACCTTAATTCACCACCAGTTTGGGCACTTTATATCATATAGCAAACATATTAGTATAGCCTCATTTCTATCAGGCCATCCTGGATTAAGACCCTGAATTACAACATCCCTGTTCAATTCCAAACAATGACCTTGATACCCAATTGCTTCTTTACAGCACAATCTTTCTAACCTTGGCATGGTCAAATTGGATACAATTTTGAACTTTCAGACATTGATCTTTTCTAAGGTCTGACCATTTAATTTCAACACTTTGGGTTAGAACTTATTAAATGTACTATAATAAGTGCAGACAAGAAGCTATGATGCTGTAAGGAAATGAGTTATGGTGGTTGGAACTTTATGCTAGCAAGGGGCCTTATACAAAGCAAGCTGCTTCCTAAAATTCCTGCCACCAAAATCTTTTGTCTCACTTTACTTCCAGCCATAAGTGGTTCCCATTTTCACTACTTGCAGAAGTTGCAGTCAAGCTCAGAGAATTGCATCAACTCTCACTCTATGGTTCCCCCCCCCCCACACACACACACACACTGTCCCATTCTTCTGCCACTCTGTTGAAGCCCAGTTCATTTAATTCCAGGCTGATTTAATTTCTGTCTTCAATCTTCTGCCAAAATGGAAGATAACACTTATAGTAACAAGTGCTACCCTAAAAGTTTGACTCTTATTAAAAGATTAACGGATTTACTCTTAATGAAGAGGCTGAATGTGCAAGTTCAGTATCTTGGAAATTCCAAACCACTGCAATAAAGTAAATATTACAATAAAGGGAGCCACACCCAAATTGTTGGTTTCCCAATGCATATAAAAATTATGTCTACACTATACTTAATAGTTGTAGACTATTATGTATAAAATAGCATTATGCCAAAAAACAACATTGTACATACCTTTTAAAAAATGTATTCCATTCAATCATGTACAATTTTCATAGTGAGGACAAGTTCCTGCAGTTTTCTTGGCAAGTTTTTTCAGTTTGCCACCTTCCTAGGGCCAAGAGGAAATAACTAGCCCAATGTTACACAGCTGGTTTTGTGCCCAAGCCAGAACTAGAACCAGAACTTCCAGTTTGGTATCCTCACCACTATGCCAAACTAGCTCTCAATTTTAAAAAGTACTTTGTTGCTAAAATACTAATCATCTGATTAATAATAATGAATACGTTTTTAATTACAATTAACTGATTTACCCAAATTTGTTTATTCATGTCAGAAACCACTCAATTATGTGAAAATATGTTATATAATATAAAATGCAAAATGCAACATTAAATATGTAAACAAAGATGTTAAACATATCTAGTCCAGAAACTAGCAACATTAGTTGCATTCAGTCATGCTGCCTGAGATCCTCTATGTACACTGATCAGGACACAAACACATACATATGTGCTGTTTGTATGTCACCGCAATTGCAAAGGGCAGAAGCCATTAGATAGCCCCTTTTGTTCAGAGAGTCTCTAGATCTTGTTGTACCAATGCACAGTCTATTCAATGATTTCCATATTTCCCAGCGTTCACCAGACTCAGGTGCCAGCTCCTCCATTGGTTCCATCCAATATTCATCCTTTGTAGCTTTCCATAGGTCTATGATCCTTTCAAATTCTTCAAAATTCTTACCCAAATATGACACAGAGACACAAAGTGAGCAAATGGGGAAATGGTGCTGACAAACTTGCTTGTCCCATTCATTTAAAAAATGCACAATAAAGCACAGCAAATAAAACAAAATATGCCTATATTTCTATGTTTGAATTAGAACTAGGCCTGCTAATTTCCTTTGGTAACCTAAAATAATAATGTCCTTAACCTCCTGAAAGTTATCCTTTTCATGCCACTTACAATTCAATATGAACTAACTCTTCTCATCACTTGCTAAACTCGGTCAATACATCTAGACCTCTGTCTGTTCAGCAAGAGCAGCTTGCTCCTAGAGATGTCATCACTCTCAATTATACTGTACTTTAAGAGCTTATAACAGATTCATAGGAAGTATTATGAAATGGAAACACATTTTTAATTGACTGCTGCAAATCCTCATTATATCATTTCAGGATGCCTAATCAAGAATGGAACCAAAAGTCAAAGTGGAGAGGGTAGGATATTATCATCTCAATTGCTCATCACCCTGAGAGTAATAGCATTTACTTCATATATGAGAAATAAACGAAAAAGTATGTTTAAACTGGGAACAGGGTTCAGAATCATCTTTAACAGTTCTTTAGTCTTAATCTAATCAGATATCAAAAACAATAGCCTAACACTTTAAAAAGAGCAGAAGACAAATTATACAGAATTGCATGTATTCCTTAATTTGAATAATTTCTGTTAACATGTCAAGGAACAGCAACTGGAGGATACACCTACTGTCTCAGTGAATTTAGGCATCACAGTGAGTATTTTCACATGTTGACACCTTATGCCTGATGCCATAGTAATGATAATAAATAAATACAATTTAAGATGGCCAAAAGAAATACTACTTGCTAAGAGTAAGGGAAATATGAGTGTGGCTATGTGGCTTTTTGTTGTTATTGGGTGAAGGGCTTCACCATGACTTTGGTCATTTAGGTATGGGGAAGGGAAAGGGAATCAGGAGGTCAGCATGATGCTGAACTTTGACTTTAGTTCAGCATTCAATACAGTCATTCCTTCCAGGCTGATCACTAAACTTGGTGACCTTGGCATCAATACTACTCTCTGCAATTGAATACTGGACTTCTTGACAAACAGACCACAACATGTCAAGTTGAATAACTCTATCACACTAAGTACTGGTGTTCCCCAAGGCTGCTGAGTCCCTTCCTGTTCTCTCTTTTCACCTATGACTGCAGGCCTGTGCATGGCTCTAACACCATTATCAAGTTCGCAAACAACACCACGATGATCTGACTCATCAATGATAATGATGACTCAGAGTACAGGGAGGAGGTGCAGAGCCTAGTTACATGGTGCGCTGACAATAACTTATTACTCAGCACTAACAAGACCAAAGAGCTCATTGTGGCTTACACACTTTCCTATATATATCAACAGGAGAACGGGAGAACATGTCACCAGCTTCAAGTTCCTGGGGATCCACCTCTCTGAGGATCTGTCCTGGCAGATCAACACCACCAGCCTGATGAAGAAAGCTCACCAGCGCCTCTTCTTTTTGAGATTACTGAGAAAGAATCACCTTTCCCCAACTATTCTGATCAAATTCTACCGCTGTGCAATCGAGAGCATCCTAACAAGCTGTATCTCAGTCTGGTATGGGAATTGCACCATTAAAGAAAAGAAGGCATTACAGAGGGTGGTGAAAACTGCCCAACGCACTATAGGGATCCCACTTCCTGCCATTGTAGAAAATCAGATGAAATGATGTCTGCAAAAAGCCCACAGCATCGTTAAGGACTCCTCCCATCCAGCCCATAAACTGTTTACCTTTCTTCCATCTGGGAAGAGGTTCAGGTGCCTGCAGTCCAAGAGCAGCAGGCTAAGGAAAAAGCTTCTACCATACAGTGGGCTCCTTACTGAACTCCTCAACTCGTCTATCCCTGCACACACACTGATATTTCCCCTGATAATATATAATATATCTTCTATAAACTCTCTGTGCATTATACGTATATTCAATATGTTCATAAACACTCTGTATAGTTGTATATATTCCTTCCATAGACATATATTCTGTATATTCATAGATTTTTCTGTATATATATCTATCTATCTATATATAGTTATATATTTTGTATATCTGTATATATAAATTTATACTTCATTGCTGTTTTGCACTTCTGGTTAGATGCTAACTGCATTTCATTGCCTATGTTCATATGCAATGACAATAAAGTTGAATCTAATCTAATCTAAACAGTCACCTGGGCCACCATAAAGCCCCTGAAGGCATTCAAGAGTATCATCTTCTGCGCCTGGAGACCTGGAGGGCATATAAGAGAGGAGGTTGCAAGGGCTGTGAAGATTATAGTAATGGCCTGGGAATCATTATCTCAGCCTTGGACTCCTATGAGTTGATGGCAGCACTGGAGTACCAAGACTGAATGCATTTAGTGTGGCAGGGAGAGCAGTGACTGTGAAGCATGATCCAGTGAAGCCACTAGGCTTAGTGAAGATTGTGGCAGCTTAGGAGCCATTGCTAAGATTGAAGTGGGGGCCTGGCTTAGCAATTACAACAGGGACAAAATTCAGACAGACACATGCAGCCTATAAAGTGTAGATACATGAAGTAATACTTTTAGGGGTTTAATTTGGTCCCATTTATAAGGTGTAAGGAGATAGGTGGTACTTGGTTACTTTTTCCTTTCAGAAGCTTGTCCCCTCCCCTAAAAAGCGAGTGCTTCAGCATATGCTCAGGGATGTTTGAGCTCCTGGTGAGGCAGACACATTGGGCTGACTTTAGTGGGGGGGGGGGGAACTATATATATACAGGGGTGGGCTGCTGGAGGTTCACAGGGGTTCAGTAGAGCCCCTAGCTAAGATTCTGTGCAGTTCGAGAACCCCCAAATCCCAATTCAGGCCTGTCCTTTTCAGAAGCTCCCATGTGGCCCATTTTGGATGCAGGTAAGTGCAAGGCACGCATAGAGGCTCAGGGAGGGCAAAAAACAGGCCTCCTGGAAGTTCGAGAAGGTCAGAAATGGGCCTGTTTCTGGCTTCCAGAGAGCCTCCGGAACCTGGGGAGGGCAAACCCCCCTCACCGTAGTGTAGGAGGGCGACTAGGCTACACCCACCATTGCCATGCCCACCCAGCAACCAGAGAATCCCTTGCTAAAAATTTTGCAGTATCCCCCCCCATATATGTCTTGTCTTTGGTGTCTTTTGGATCTAGATGCTGCTTTTGAATACCAGATTGATGTGTAATAAAGCTGTCCTCAGTCGTTAATTTATGATAGCACTAACCTGGCTTGTGCCTACTCAGGTCTACATTTTGCCACAAACAACAATATAAGGTAACCAAGGGAAGAGAAGGAGAAGTGGCTGTTGTCCTCTGTGGTTAATTATAGGCTTCCAGAAACTCTGCAGATGCCTGGTTGAAGTTATGATTAAGGAACAGTTACAACTGCTGATTAGTGTATTGTTCTCCCTGCTCAATGTCAATCCTGCCTAAGACACCGGATTCTGTCACTAGGCTGGGGATAGAATCCCCAAGTCCCCTATTTAGCCAGGGATTTTAATCTGCCATTTATTGGCTTTGAATCCAGGGTGACCTGGAAATTTGTAGCGTACTTGGCAACCAAGTACCTATGCCAAGTCATAGATGGCATGATGCATACATACTAATAGACCCATTTGATCTGAGTTTTGCCTCAGGGCAATATAGGAAGCAAACTATCTAGACCCATTTTGGAAGGGTTTCAGATTGGCATTTACTATAGAGACAACCTTAATTGTATTTATAGATAAACTTTGATGTAGCCAAAATAGAGGTGATATATTCATCTTTGTGCTCCTTAAACTGTCAGTAGTTTTCAATATTCTATCATTCTAGGTTGAGGATAAGGAGCAACAATCCCTTTCAGTCAGTGTTGATTGATGGGCACAGGTCATTCCTTAGATCCCTCCTTTGTGGGATGCCATATGTTTCACTTTCATTCAATATCTATATAAAACTGCTCGATGAAGCCATCCACTTATTAGGGTTTGGTATTATCAGTATGCATGTCCTGAATGAGAGATATCAAATACTAAGACTAGCTACCATGCTGAAAAGCATGGTAAATAAACTCAACACAGCCTATCATTATATATAATTTTATTACTATAATGTTCCCAAATCCCTATTTTCTGGGCCACCCATATTCTGGTTTGCAATGCTACTGAATCTGAATCAAATAGCTGGGATCCAATCCAAGAAAGAGCTAAAAAAATAGAAAGCCAAAAACAGAAAACTATTGCAGAAATCCAAATCATGTTTCTAACTCATCTGAAATGGTAATGCCATGTTTTTAGAATAGTATTGAAACTACAAAATTGCAAAGGCAATCATAATAAGCTGTGCATAACCAAAATATCTGATTACTTAATGTGGCATGTAAGAATAGACTCAAGATTAATCCCTTCTGAGTAAAATTAATCTTTCTTTTCTTCTTTGAAAGAAAATTCGGCTTGATTGCCATATGGCAGAGAAATCTATAGAAGCATGATGCCAATGATTTGACTGCTATATGCCATCACATGCAAATACCCAATTTGTACAGTTTCCATTCACAATAGTGAATTGACAACAGTTATCATTTATACTACTATCATCTCTGAAGTAACCATGTTCCCTTTTTCTCCCCATACCTTATGAATGAGTTTCATTTTTTTTATTTCTTATTATAGAAGAGCAACTCAAGAAAGTAGTCAAGAAGAAGTTGTAGAAGTTAGGAAACTTTCAACCCTAGCAGTAGGATGAAATAGATTAAAGAACTCTCCTTTCATGTTTCTTCCGTGATCACTCTCTGAACATGGAAAGAAGGATGTACCAAAATAATTTTATAACTTTTAAGTAGAAGTCAGCCAAATTCCCACTCCCTGCATCAACTGGGAAGTATATGGGATTTAGAGGATTTAGTAAATTCACTGCCTCTGCATGCTTTCTCATTGCTCCTCTGGTTATGAAAAATATCATATTTAAGGAATAAACACTTTCTATTTCCAAGAAATGTTTATGTATACAGCTCTACAATCAGATCTTCCAGTAGGATATCTCCAAGACTAAGTAGTAAGGTTAAACCCTGTTTTCCAACTTTATGCTAGCCATAAATACACAGTATTAGTTTGTCCTAATTGGTACCTTCCAAATGTAGAAAGGTCAAACTCTCCAGTAACTTGCCAAGTGTCCTAATCATATGGAGTGCATCAAGTTGGTCAAGCTATGGCAGATAACTTTACAAGACATTCTTCCTGGGCCCCTCATCCCGAATATTAAAGAAGAAAAGCTCATAGCTGGATATCATGTAATGAGTTGTTGCAATAGCAGCCAGTGACCTAAGAGAACTTTTGTAGTTTTATTTAAGGGCCTGTGTGGCCTGTGGGAAGGTAAAAAAGGAGAAGTCTAAGCTGGGAGACAGGCGGATAAACAGTGAAAAAGAAAGCAAAAAAAAATCACAATTGCATTGTCTTATGTTGCAAGATTTTAAAGATAACTGCAGATAGTCTATGACTCTTTTCAGACAATATTCATTTAATTTGCAAGCATTCCCAAGGCATGTACTGTTTTCTCCCCACCATCACTCTTACCCACAATATCTCCCAAAGGCATTACTGCCTAATCACCATGAGAAGGGTGTTAACTAGAAGGACTACATGTAACCTGGAAAGTTAGCCTGAGCTGGACAGGGGACTAAAATCTAGCCAAATGCCTTTATTTAATGTCTCCTGTTTGAGGAAAAGGATGAGTCATGAGCAACAATTATATTTCAAAGGGCTTGAAGCCATATCTGAACTGAAGGAAAACTCAATATATATTTAAGAGAAAATGGGCAGGATCTAGAAAAGTTTGTAGTTCATCTTGCATCCTCACAGGATTGTCCCAGGCATCATGTTTCCAGCAGCAACTATGGAATTTTCTCCACATGTGATGGACCTTTCTGGTAGCCTTCCCCAACCTATAATCTCGATAGGTGATGCTTAAATAGATTAAAAATAAAAGCTTTGGGAATTTCAGTTTGGCAATTCCAACATAATCATATGTTCTAAGCTGAGAAAGATTAGTATAGAATTATCTGAACTAGACCATTCAATCAGAATACTGAAGAACAAGGACGAAACAGAAATAGTTTATCAGCTTTGCTGAAAAACCAGATAGGGAGAGATAGGAAGCAGGTCTATACTGTTGGCTTTGCTGAGAGGGCATTTGAATTAATTTTACCTCTCCTTCAGCTGTTTTAAGTTAGACCAGTTTCTGAATGCTGAGAACAAGGACATATGTTTACTTCCTCTTCCTTTCCTTGTCCTCTGAATTACAGAATTCTGAACTGCAAACATGTGTGCAAGGTTTCTCTTTTTCTCATCAATCTTATGTAAACCACTGCAAGATGTTTTTTATGTTTAAAGCAACAATTTCAACTATTTCTTTTGAAGAAACTACTAGATCATCACTGACATCTTTTGAGGACTACCAACTAAAGCCAGTAATGAGCCAGACACAGATGCCAGAATATACATAATTTCTCTAGATGTTAAGTGCAGAACCTTAGAACATAGAAAATACTTTTAAGTTTAGTTTTTCACAAAATTGTATGAGGTCACCAAATATTATGGGATCTTGACATATCATGCCCAAATTTGTAAAATTTTGGTTGAAACAGCTAACATTCTATCATATATATTTATTCCCTAAGATTTTGGCCATTAAAAACTATTTTGACATTAACTTCTAGGATGTACTCCCTCCCAGTCCACAGGTTAGAAACTATTAGTTTAAGCAAATATTAAAGATTATTATATGGCTTGGAAGTTCTTTTGAAAGTGCATGGTTGGTAGAACATTCCCACAGAATAAGCTAGTCTTGGTTAAAGATGCTGGCCTAAGGTTAAAGAAACTGGAGGATTGTGGATTCTAGTCCCATTTTAAGCAGGAAAATCTGGCTGGGTGACTTTGGTCCAATTACTGTCTATTTCAGCCAAACTACCGCTCAGGGTAGATATTACGAAAAAAATAGGAGGAAGGAGTATTAGGCACGTTCACCACCTTGAATTATTTATAAAATAATAAAGGAATAGCCAAAATAAATAAATAAATAAGCAGATGCAAAAAGTCCATCATATGGCAAATCTTAATTAATTTTACAACAAAAGATGAGTGGGAAATAAATAGTATAAGACTTAAATTTATAGCATAATGTGTTCAAAGAACATTTAAATTAAGTACATAAAACCTTAAGATTTACAATTACAGTAATGCCAAATGCAATTATCAATTTTCCTCCCATAAAGAACAGATAAAGCACTGTGGGGATCACTGCAAAGTAAAGAAAAACAAATCACAGACAGTTGTCCTGTGTTCCTTTTCCATTCCTAAGTTGTGCCTCAAAAGCCTTCCTGAGCAAAGCTTAGACTCTGGGGAATCATTTAAGAAACAATTACAGTAAATGACACCCTGAGGGAATTGGAGTATTAAAAGAAAATGAAATTTAATAGTCTGAATTGACTTCACTTATTCCTTGGAATTTATGACATCCATAAACTGTAGCACAAACACAGAATTGGAGAGATAAACTATAGATGGGAAGGAGTTTGCTAGCTGTGGGGTTTTGCTCTGACACCTTTATCCGTTGCAATGTAGGACTCCCTCCCATAAAAGTACAACAATCCACATAATCATCTTTAAAGATGTTTCAACCATCTCAGAATTTACTTCTGGGAACATTTAACAAGCAGCTTTCTTGCTCCAAATTTGGCACAGCTGTTGCTAATAGAACAAGTTTCACCAAGTGAGACATCTGGGAATTATAAAGGGAAAAAAAGAAGGAAAATTAAGGCTCCATAAGATTATTTTATTTTGAACTACATTTCAAAAAACCCATGTGTGTCTTGTGTATTCAGATTTCATGGCACAGCATAAAAAAGGCTGCTGGAGTATGTATGGGTATAGGCTGCTAGAGAGGAGGCACAGGCCGTGGCCTGTTATTTTGAAGAATCGTTCTATTTGCTGCAGGATTTTAAGGTAGAGATTTTATAGATTTAATCTTCCTAAACTGAAGTAGGTTTCCTATTAAGAGTATAAAATCCAATTCCAAAGCATGGGGTGGAGGTCACTGGTAAAAAATGCTTTGAAAAAATATTGTGCAAAAGTATTATGAGGTATGGTCTTTCAGTGGCTTTTAGGCAGAAATATGGATGTCAAATCTCCATATTTGGAAATTTGTGTAACCAACACAAACATTCACATGTGCAGCAGATGAAATGGACTTTCATTGCTACTTCATTTTCTATATTTCGTTTTGCAGCCTTTTCCCATTTGTTTTCAGACGGCGGTGTCTGCCAACTGCTAGCTTCGTCTATCTTCTTTCTGATAATTAATACTTCCTTTAAGAACAAAAGGCAGAAATTAGTGATAGGAAACCATGGAAGCTTTCTGTATGGAAGCTAACGTTGGTCTGACTGCATTGTAAAAGTTTCTGAGTATGGCAGGGCAATCACAAAATGAAAGCATTATTTAGGAGCACTTTTGGGGTGATCCAAATATGTTTGTTGTTTCAGGATTATGGGAATATACTCCAACACATATGGAGAATACGAATTGGGAAGGTCAGTATACATGTGGATAATCATTTTTCCATTGAGAAAAAGGCTTGTTTTCATACTATTTTGTCATACTATTTTGGTATATTAAAAGAAACCCGATTTACATTACTTATAAATGCAACTTGTTCTAATACACCAGAAATATTATGTATCTCCTCTGCACTCAGCACAACTGTTACTGGCAAAAATTAAAATGTCAGTATTAATTTATACTTCTACATTCAACCAGTCTGAATATATCTAAATACCAACAGCCATCCTTCATGCTTCTCATATTAAATACAATTTATTAGCAACCCTGTTAAACCAAGATTTTTTCATATTTTGGCATACTTCTTAAAACTTGCTGAATTTGTTGACCCCATAACCTGACAGGCAAGAGAGGGATTCTCTCCACCTTTCTTTAATCCCTGGCAAATTGCTTTATAAGACTGTCCTTGGGGCCTTCCTAGCTTTAGATATGCCAGCCTTCATTTTTATAAATTGTTATTTCTATCCTTACCAATTGCTTGCTGCCATGGATTGAGTTCTGCATCTGGCATTTTCAGATCAGGCTGCTGGTGTTCAAGCATTTAGATTCAGGATGCTATCAAATTCAAAATAAGAAGCAACAAGGAAATGCAGTTTTTTACTGTTTGGAAATCAGCATTGGAGCTGTCAGTCCACAGTCACACAGTGTATCAAGGCCTATTTGCGATAATGCAGACCCAGAAATGTCTTCATATTTCTCTTGCCTTTTAATTTACAAAAGCAAAACTGGATGTACTGGAGTAAATGAGACATTTATATTTTCCCCCTCAGTCCAAGCAATCACATTGTGTTGGGCCTACCAGCACTTACCTGGTAGAATTAGTGAGTTATTGATGTTACAAAGAACAATAATTAACACAAACATAATAAAATAAATAAAATAAAATACAAAGAAGCTTCTGATTTCCTTTAGCAAATATAAATAGAATTACAAAATTATCCCCTACTCTATAATTACAAAAAAGCTCAGTTTTTCTATTACATATATTTTTTTTCCTAGGCATCAAAACCATGAATTATAATTGTTTACATTTCATACAAAAAAATCTATAAGGGATTTCCAGTCAACCATAAATTGAGTTCCTACTTTCCTTGAGGTCACATTAAAAGTTATTGTTTAGCCTTCCAGAAACAGCATTTTTGTTGTTCAGGTAGTCCTTATTTAGCTACCATAATTGGGAACAGCATCTCAATCATTAAGTAAAATGGTTGCTAACTGAAATCATGACCGTGTTTATGACATTACAACAATTTTCATTTGCTTGATAAACCTGCAGTGTTAGGTTTTGATCATCTTTGTAACTGCAAATGATCATTAAGCAAGGTAGTCACTAAATAACGAGAACCTGTGTTGAATCCAACTATCTATATCAGTGGTTCCCTCTGGGCACTGCCTCTTGCTCTAATTCTAACCTTTTGACTTCTAAGAATAAATGAAGACAGTTCAAAATGCTGAAATCTTAAATTCTAGCAACTTTAGCTCTCTGAATATTATATAAGTGATTGTATGGTGAGATAAGAAAATACAGGATTAAAGGAAAATGCATAATCAATTAAATTACTGACCGCTGTCCAAAATACTGTATTAACATCAATTTCCCCAAGATGACGTTTCCCAGATCTGTTGGATTTTAGTTCACATAATATCCTGGCTGATATAGCCAAAAATATGATGGTTATAGGAAAGGCTATCATTTTATAGAAAGCTTGTCTATTCTAACTGACAATGGAGCTCCAGCATTTGAATCCTAAAAAAGAGCTAAGAAAAGAATGAAAGAACAGTATTTGTGAAATCTGAGATCACAGGCAAAGAAGAAACAGCTCAATAACAGCAGAAAACCAATCATTATGAGAATGACAAGGAATGGGAACTGTTCTAAGTTTAATGTAAATTCCACTGAGAAAGAAAACATATACCCGAAGATAAAATCCATAAATAGTGTATATCATGCTTGAGGGAACAATAACAAGAGTGCTAGGAAAAAAGGATAGAATCCAGAAATTCACTTGAAAACCTCTGACTCAAATTGTGCTTCTACTGTTTGTTATCTTGATCCCAAATCAGTCTTTGGCCAATCTGATCATGGAAAAGGGATTTATCCATGCATAAGGGAGTGAGTCCTAATTGATTATTGAAATTGCTTAAATAAACCATTCAATTGTGTTGTTTGATTCTTGTTTATAAAATGCCTAATCTATTTATGTGCAAGTTCTTAAACTTTTTGACACTGCTTCTGAATGCATCCTGTCCTACATCTTGTTATAGAAAGCAATTTCCATAACAAGAGGGCCATGAGATTCTTTGATAAGAACTGACAATGTGCAGAAAGAAGTTAGATAGGCTAAAGTGCAAAAGAATCATAAGATTAAAAGAATACGGTATCTTTTGAGATTATCCCACTGAAAAATAAAAGAAGCAGTAAAGCATGGGCTATTTGATAGAAGATGGTAGGTCAGTAATGGTAAAGAGAGAAGCAGATTTTTCTCAGCATCCCTTTTGATTTAGTTCCCTCCCCAGTGGAAAAATGGATCAAATGTAAATGACTTCTTCAGCTTCAACCACAATAATACATTGGCAAACAATCAATACAAACTCAAGATAAACCGGTACAAACTGCAGAAAATATGACTTCAGCAACAGAGTGTCAACACCTGGAATGTTCTACCCAATTCCGTGGTTACAGCCTCAAACCCTCACAGCTTCAACCTCAAAGTGTCTACCGTGGACCTCACCCCATTCTTAAGAGGTCCTTAAAGGGGACGTGCATAAGCGCACCAGCGTGCCTATTGTGCCTGTCTTACTGTCCCCATTTATCTGTTTTTGCTTCCTTTGTTCATGGTTATGTTCATACCTATACTTGTTATCTTGTACATGTTTGACAAACAAATAAATTAAATAAATAAATTGTACAATAACAAAAGAAAGAAGTGTCAACAAACATGTGTAAAGAAATTATTAGGGAGTTCCTTACTACCATCCACAGATTTAGGTCTTTAGGATCAGATAAATTTTATCCAACTTTCCTTCAGGACTTTGCAGTTATTGTTCCTATCTTCATAAAAGGAATAAAAGACAGATCTGGGTAAATATAGACCAATCATTTTAGTGTTGATATCATGCAAAACTCTAGAATAGATTCTTGAGCAGTCTGTGAACATTTAGAAAATAATATATTCTTTTGTAAGAAGCCATCATGGGTTTGCCATGCCATCTCTCTTTTTAATAGCAGAACAGTTTGACAAAATATATCTTGACTTGCTCAAAGTTTTCAACAAATCTCCTATAAGACAAAGGTTGGCCAGTCTACATGGACATATAGCTGATTGAACAATCATATGCAACAAATGTACAACAATGACTCAATTTTCAACTGGATAGCAGTGTCAGGGGGACTTACTGTAGGACTCCATTTTAAGTTTTATGAAGTTTTATGAACGATAGGGATTCATAAGTACACTGAATGGGATGAGGAGTTATGAATCATTATCAAATTTGCACATGACAAAGGACAAATAGTGAGCAATTTAGAAGATAGTATTAAGATTCAGGAGGAGCCTTACAAGTTGACAAGCTGGAGCAATGAAGAAAATTCAACAGCAACGTTATTACAAATTACATGCAGTTCTACCTCTGGAGAATTAAAATCAAAGGCATGACTAGATGGATAAGGATATATGGAGAAGGATAAGAATATAGAACAAAGCAAAATCAACCCTAGGTTGCATCAAGGATACAAAAGTACAAGATCAAGCTTACTTATTGATCCTTTCTATTCTGTATTAGTTTAAATATACCTACAACATTGCATCCAATTTTGTACACTACATTCTATTGACAAACTGCTAAACCATCACATTGATAAGAGGCTTGGAAGGGAAAAATTATGAGGAATGGCTGGCAGCAATAGGTATGCTTATCCTGGAGTTACCTGTTTTCAAATATCTAAAGAGCTATCATGTAGAAGCAAAAGCAAAATCGTTTAAAGTTATTCCAAAAGACACAAGAACAAACTCCTTAGAAGGAGATTTGGGTTGGTTATGAAGAAAACTTTATCAACAGTAAGAACTATTCAGTATTGGATCTGCTTTGGAAGATGATGGGATCTCTTCCTTTGTATCTTTTGTATTCTTTGAAACAGCAGATTAATTGTCCACCACCTTTCCAAATACTTTTTACCATCAATTTCCATTCATTTTCATGAACTATCCTGTCTGTCTCCAGAGGTTACTAATACCACCAAATACAGAAGCTTGGCAGTTGTGCAGACAAAGAAATAGAAGTTACATTTGAGATATGGTGTTTCTTTTGTAAATTTTCCAATATAAATGACTATACAATATTTATGCCTGGTTGAAAATTTTAGAGACTTGACATTTGACAAGTCTTCACTTGTTAATTCAAAATACAGAAAAGTTCTTTAATCCTGACACAATAGCAAACAAAAACTCCAGTGGTTTTGAGGAGTGATATATTCTTTTACAACATGATAGAACTTTTTGCAAAGAAGGTCACAATTCTGCCTATAGAATATGATTACATACAATTTTTGAATGAAATGAAAACTTTTAGCAATGAATTTTGAGCAAAACTTTTAACCAATGGATTTTTTTAAAGCCCAAAGGATGCAATTGGCCCCTTATGCTTTTATTATATTTATGAAAGATTTAGAAGTTATTGGCAAAACACAGATTGTAAGCACTGCTGCTGGAATGATATGTATCTTACATTGTAAAAACCTATCATGTGGAAGGATGCCTTTATTTTAAAAATATTCAGAAAGAAACCCTTACACTATGTTAGAACACAGGTCTACCAAGAATCATTTCCATCCTTCATTCTCTTAGAGAGAGAAAAAACCCTAAATCCTTTGATTGTAAACAGTTGCCTTATCAGCTATTCAATAGAGAGGTTGAAATTTGCCTAAAGTTGTGGTATTGGTATTTTTTAAGGAACTAAATCCAGGTAATACATAATTGTTCAGAGGTTTCAGATGGAAACCCTAGGGAAAACACATAAAAATGTCAGAAAAAAATAAAGCTAAAGATAGAAATGGAGAGATTTAATCCCAGAAGCTATATGATACAGTATGCGTTAGAGGTAAAAAGCTAACCTTGGAGCAATCAATTCCGACTTGATGTCTAAGGCCAGCTAAGGAAAGGTCAACACTTACTCTTACAGAGAAAGTGGGAAAGTGGAGTAGGATGGATAGAATCATTAACAGCTGAGCTCTCATAGCCTTCTATCAAGTGCCAAAATACTAAACATCTAGGGCAGCTGAAGAGCTTGTGCTAAATGTATTCCTCCTGCAAGCTAGGGTCTTTT
Organism: Pseudonaja textilis; assembly: GCF_900518735.1. The sequence goes on from NW_020769339.1 coordinate 797,208, forward strand.
CTTAAAAAATAATTTTATTAAAGTCTATAATCAATGTAGTAAAAACAAATACAAATTAACTAGAAGAAAAAATAATAGAGAAAGTATGGAAAAATGTGGGAGGAGAGATAAAATGTCAAAAAGATACCAAAGACAGTAAGAAAGAAGTGGCATCCAACATTAACAGAATAATAGAGTTGGAAGGGACCTTGTAGGTCATCTAGTCCAATATCCCACCCAAGCAGGAGAGACCCTACACCATTTTTAACAGATGTCAGTCCAGTCACTTCTTGAAAGCCTCCAGTGATGAAACTCACACAACTTCCGAAGGCAAGCTGTTCCATTGCTTGATTGTTCACACTGTCAGAAAATTTCTCCTTATTTCTAGATTAAATCTCTCCTTGATCAGTTTCCATTCATTATTCCTTGTCTGGTCTTCAGGTGCTTTGGAAAATAGCTTGACCCCCCTCTTCTCTATAGCAGTCCCTCAAATATTGGAAGATGGCTATCATGTCTCCCCTGGTCCTTCTCTTCACTAGACTAGCCATGCCCAGTTCCTGTAGCTGTTTTTCATATGTTTTAGTCTCTAGTCTCCTAGACATCTTTGTTACTCTTCTTTGCACTCTTTAACTTTTCATCCTTTCAAAGTTACAAATAAAAAAAAAACCCTCATCTTCCGAAGCTTACCTTTTTATCTATATAAAATGCCATCATCTTTTCAATTTTGATTCAGCAAAAAGGCCATTCACAGTTACTGGAAATATCAAATATATAGTTTATCCTTGGTCAAATAGTCCAACTTTATATTCCTTCTTTTTTCTCTGTGAGTCTTAATCTTTAAATCCTTCCCATATCACAGGATATTTGATATTTTATCATACTTTGGCATTTAAAAAAAGTCTTTGACGTTTTCACCAGCCTATTTTGTAAATCCCATAAAGAGGCATCATTCAGGATTTCTTGTTGCAACCAGTCCTTCTCCAGATTGTTTTTCTTTATTTGTCTTTATTTATTTATTCCCAATTTTGTATTCTTATTTTTTTTTGTTTCCCTGCCTTCAAACTGTATATAGTCTTTGTCAAGTTGTTTTTTGTTCTTATCATCTTCTAAAAGTTTATCCATTAAAATCTGTATTTTTTCTGAGATATCCGTAATTAATATTTCAGATACAAAAAAAAATAAGATGAGGGAAAAAAGGTATAACCAGCCTTATCAAACTAACTCTTTTCTGCCTGGTCCTTTGGTTCCCTCTAGTGGCCATTTGCAACCTTCATTGAGTTTTGGTGCCTAATTCCTGAAGATTATATTCTTTAAAAAGTTTAAATTGCATTCCCCCTGAGATCTGAAGTTTCCAACCCTATTATTTTTCAACAAACCTTTGAAGACCTGGCGGTTTCCCCATAATTCTGGGTAAGGATCAACTGTATACCCATTATGCATTGTGCTTAACAGATATACAACTGATCCTTACCCAGAGTAATGGCCCACCATTTTTTTCTCTATCTTTTTCTTAGCAGTTTCAATATATTACTCTCTTATTAAAATTGTAACTTAGTCATTGGTGAGCAGGCTTAGAAATTTAAAATATAAGAATATGAAATGTATAGAAAATATTGTATGCTGCACCTAGATTTAGGCTGCTGTCCTGTAGTTGGATTTTCTCCTCCATACTTGGGAAAGACTTTTGACCTTAGATTTCCTCTTCTCCATCCTAATTTCCTACCACCAAACTGGTCCAACTGGTTTATTATTATTTTTTTAAAATCACCCATGTGAAGGACCAAAAAAGACCACATATTAGGCTGCGGGTCTAAGGAACTTTAGTCTTCCTTACCTTTCATCTGACTTTGCAACCAGGGTAATAGAATATTAACTTTCAGGGCATGGTATTCAGCAGTTCTGATCAGTTCTGGAGAACCTGTAGCAGAAATTTTGAGTAGTTCAGAGAACCAGCAAATACTATCTCTGACTGGAGATTTTACAGTATCCTTTCCCAACCCTGCCCACCAAGCCACGCACACAGAACTGGTAATAAAAAAATTTGAATCCCACCACTGGGGCATACAGACTCTCAGGGATTAGAATATCATGAGAACCTTTTAAGACACATCTTTGGCTTGTCCTGCTGGCAGAATTTGGAAAATTTAACATTATTTACAAGACAGCTATAGCTGTAGCTCTTCTCTTTGAAGAATTACAAAAGACTGGACAATGGTCAAAATAAACTTGTTAAAGTATATTGTCCACCCTGTGTCAGTTTTTGCAATTGGATTTTTAAACCAGAATTCACTGAGTGGGGAAATGATTTTCAAAAGGTTGTGCTTGTTCTTGTTGTTTTTTATATGAAGAACTGGCCTGATGTAAAGCAAAATATCTTTCTATTGTATACCTTAAAATACAACATTCAATGACTGGAAATTTTGAAATCGCAGAGCATTTTGAAGGTTCTGAGAAATGTTGGCCCATCTTTCAGCACTTGTTAAATGATTACAAATGATATTATTATTTACAACACTAACAAATTTCACCCATGTTGATAATTAACATTCATTCTTTCCCTCCTATACTAATATATTTTCTAGCCAGTAATTATTCTTCAAGTTCTATTTATTATTGGAATGTTGACAACATTAATATCAAGATTTTAATATCCTGTGGGATAATGAAATTTCTGCCTGAGATTGGATCATTCCTGTCTCTGCAATGTGATAACTGGATATTGTGTCTGAATTATTGAAGGAAGTATTATTTTAAACAATACAAGACCTCCATATCAGTAGCTTTCTCCAGATAGAGTCGCAATGCAAACTCTGTTCCAACAGCTACAGTTTCTGGGTTACACTTCAAGGTTACTCTGCTGAAATTCTAGTAATTATTAAATATATTTAAAAAAATAAAGACAACCAAGGCAGGAAGCTGTTCCCGAATCAAACCAATTTCCTTAGGAATCTTTGTGATGGAAGCTGGAGATCACTGACAAAGAAGGAATGCATAATATAGAATAACAGAATTGTAAAGGACCCATGAGGTCTTTTAATCGAACCAGAGACTCTATACCAGCTCAGACAAATGGCTGTCCAGTCTATTTTTGAAAGCCTCTGGTGATGGGGCACTCACAACTTCTCAAGGCAAGCAATTCCATTGTTTGATTGCTCTCATTGTTAAGAATTTTCTCCTTAATTTTAGATTGCTTCTCTCCTTGGTTAATTTCCATCCATTGTTTCTGGTTCTACTTTTAGGTACTTTGGAGAATAGATTACCCCCTCTTCTTTGGAGTAGCCCCTCAAACACTGCTATCATGTCTCCCCCAATTCTTCATTCCACTGTATTACAGGTAGACATAACCAATTCCTGCAACTGTTTTTCGTAAGTTTTAGCCTCCAGCCCCCTAATCATCTTTGTTGCTTTTATCTGCACTCTTTCCAATGTTTCAACATTCTTTTTATATTGTGGTGACCCAAACTGAATGCAGAATTCCAAGTATGATTTTACTACAGCTTTGTAAAGTGGTACTGACACTTCATGTGATCTTGATTCTATCCTTCTGTTAATGCAGCCTAATATTGCATTAGTTTTCTGTTGTCACACACTGTGGGCTCATGTTTAGTTTAAGTTATTGAATACTAGGACTCTAAGATCCCTTTCATAGTTATTGCTATTGAGCCAAGTTTCACTCAGTCTGTACCTGTAAAATTGGCTTTTCCTCCCGAACTGTAAAATACTTTTTATACAAACTGATTTTCATTTTGTTAGATAGAGCCCAGTGTTCAAATCTGTTGAGATTCTGTGGGATCTTGAGTCTATCTTTTGGGCTATTGGCTATTCCTACTAGCTTAGTGGCAACTGAAAATTTGATGAGTTCCCTTTCTATTCCCTCATCTAAATCATTTATGAAGATATTGAAGAGTACTGGGCCTGAAGCAGAATCCTGGGGTACTCCGTTGCCTACTTCGCTCCATTTGAACTTAATTCCACTAAGGACTGCATATTGTTTGTCAACCAATTACAAACCCATCTGGTGGTTAGGGAGCTCAGGGGTGGGATTCTACAAGTTTGCACCTATTTGCTAGAACTGATTGTTAACATTCTAAGCAGTTCAGAGAACCGGTTGTTAGAAGAAATTACTGGCCTAATCCTGTAAGGAAGGCAAGAAGGAAATATTCTGGTGTTGCTTACAGAAACTGCCTCTCCATTAAACCTTATTACATTCTTGGCAGGACTAGACTTCCTGTCTCAGGAACTTATCTGGAGTTGTTTTTCCTTCCTTTGCTGGTACTTTGCTAGTGTGGAGTGACCATTCAAAGTTACAATGGCACTGAAAAAAGTGACTTATGACCGTTTTTCACACTTATGACTGTTGCAGCATCCCCACAGTCATGAGCCGCCAGGCAAGGAGATGCGTCCCTCAATGTGAGTGATGTTGAGTTGGCCATGCCCAGCCAGTCACATGACCATCAAGCCATGCCCACCAACTAAGCCACGCCCACAGAACTGGTTGTTACAAAATTTGAATCCCACCCCTGAGGGAGCTGGTTAGCTTCTCCCCAAGAAACAAAATCAAAAGGAAGATGAACAACTCTACATGTTTTTACTTTCGTGCTTTTAGCTCTTTTATCAATATTCATATGTATTTGTTGGTATGAGTGCACAGATGACATGTAACTCACTTGTCTTATTCTTCGCTGAATGGCTCTCTTACAAATGGATGTCTAAGCTCTAAGATCAGTACATTTATTTACAAATACAAAAAAATGAGGAATAACTTTATAATGAGGACCCAGATTGTTGGGGACAATATGTAGACTCTATAAACCGCTTAAAAAGGGCTGTGAGGCACTGTGAAGTGGTATATAAGTCTAAGTAATATTGTGATAAACAAGTTTACACTTAAGTGTAAACATTCTGAATGCCAAAGTGATAATGGAAATCTAGAAATGGGTTTTGCATAAGGATTAAAGTGAAAAGTTAAATTCTGCTCCTTTGGACAACTAAATAATCATTTGTGTCCTTCGTTTGGAAGATTCATATATTCTCATACAGAAGTGGCATGAACAGCCACTGACTGCACTTAGCTATATATTGTGAAATCAAATTTTCTCTTCAACAAGAATGGCATAGCAATGTCTGCTGATCATATTGACTCATATGCTAGGTGTTTCAGAAACTTGAATTGGGTCTATGTCTCTGAATTCAATTCTGGAGCAGGACTGTATTTTGTAGGGCATTTTATACTTACTCATTCCATTTGTCTCTTTTCCTTAGCCCAGTGTACCAAATGTACAGCTGGTGTCCCTATATTCTTCAGCATTCATTATTAAATATCATGACTGACATCCAGAGAAGGTATTTTTCTTCTCTAGCATATAATGACAAGTAGCTTTGTCAGGACTTGTTTAATTTGTTATCATTGTATCCCCATTATCAGGGAGATGAAGGACATCCCTGCATGGCCAAATAATCTACAATCCTGTCTGATCTTTGTTTAATAACTACTAATCTACTATTTCTTTTCAGATTAGAAACATTATGCAAAATATTTTAAAAGTGTACAAAGTATGAACAAAGAAATAAAAGGCAGGAAATAAGTTCCTTTGTTCCTAATTTATTGAATAATCATGCAACTATGAATTATTTTTTCATGCACACCCACTACAATCTATATAACATTTATATTTCACACATGCAGGTTTAGCTCTTTCTTTATTTGTGGAGTTGACGGGTATTTTTAATCTCTGCAGTTGACAGGGTTTTTTTTTTTTATCTCTGCAGTTCTACAAAGCTTGCTATCAGACCATTTTCTAATCTCCCAAAAATGCAGCAGGGAAAGAATATCAATATTTTTTTCCTTTTGCATTTGTGATTTTTATGGCACTGGCAAAACAGTCACTTGAGATGGAACACAGATTAAATGCTACTTTTCTGTATTTTCCGACTGATCAGCTAAAGGCGATATTGATTGGCTCATGCTGATGTGCCAGAATAATTTGCCCAAATATGAGGGATATACTGTATGCTTGACATAGCCAAGCTGCCATTCACTCCATTATATCAAGACTGGCCTATATTAAAAATATCATTCTTTGAAATCTGAAATCAGACTGAACTTGAAGCATTCAAATTCAGTTCACGATATTTATTGGTTTCTCCACTGTCATACTCTGATAGACCATCTAGTTTATCTTCTGATTTGCTGCCTTCTGTCTCTTCCTTCTGTTATATGATATTTTCCAGTATCATAACTATTTTGGTAAACAGATATAGTTAAAATAAATGTGATACTATATATACACAGATTCTAGAGCAGCCATTCAAAATTATTTCTGATCTTTTATATCAAGCTTTACATGCTTTTCTGTAATATTGTGTAGTAAGGATTACTTTTAATACAAGCATATTATTTAATTTCACTAATTTTAATATGTTTAAACATGCAAAAACAATTCAGTTGGAAAGGCAGAGGCTGAAAATATTTTCCACTATTTGTGTAGTCTTTCCTTTTCTTATGTGCTATTGAAGAATTTTCATCAAATAATTATTTTTTAGAAGTTGGAGTTCTAATTAAGTTTGCATTAATATCTCACTCCTTGTTCATCTCTGATGTGGGCCAGGATGACTTCTAAAAATGTAAATAATAGATAAAGTGTGTTAAAGATTCTAGAAGTCTATGTTATATTGCTATATCTTCTATATTCAAACTCTGCTGGATGTTAGAAGAGAAGGACATGGCATATGTTATGCTAATAATTTTTTATTTCCTCTAATGCATTTAAATGCATGCATTTTATAGATGTTGGTTGTCTCTGCTTCATGAGCCCATGGCATTTATTTTGTTGGAGTGGGGAAAAGTATGGCAATATCCCTAAGGATATAAACATTTGAAGCTGATTTCTTGCACTTCTTTCAGTACAATTGTTTTAATTGATCACGGCAACAACAACAAAAATAAAAAAGATTAACTAAGTTTGGTAGAGTGTACTGTCAATAGGAAGAGACTGTAGTAAGCATTTCCAATATTGCAAAACTATTGAAACATGTATATAAAAATACGTGGAAACTATATAGTCTTAGTGGACAACCAGCTAAATATGAGCCAGCAGTGTGCAGCACCAGCCAAAAAAGCTAATGCAATCCTAAATTGCATTAACAGAGGGATACAATCAAGACCAAATGAGGTACTAATACAACTCTATAAAGCCTTAGTAAGACCACACCTAGAGTACTGCATCCAGTTTTGGTAATCACATTATAAAAAAGATGTTGAAACTCTAGAAAAAGTACAGAGAAGAGCAACCAGGGTGTTTAGGGGACTGGAGATTAAAACATATGAAGAACTGGGCATGGCTAGTCTAGTGAAGAGAAGGACCAGGGGAGACATGATAGCAGTGTTCCAATATTTGAGGGACTGCCATAGAGAAGTGGTCAATTTATTTTGTAAAACACCTGTAAACAAGACAAGGAATAATGGATGGAAACTGAATAAGGGGAAATTTAATCTGGAAATAAGGAGAAACTTTCTGACAGCAAGAACAATCAACCAATGGAACAGCTTGCCCTTGGAAGTTGTGAAAGTGCCATTGCTTGAGACTTTCAAGAAGAGATTGGACTGCCATTTGTCAGAAATTGTATAGGGTCTCCCACCTGGGCAGGGGGTTGGACTAGATGATGTACAAGGTCCCTTCCAACTCTGATTATCTGTTATCTGTTATCTCCTTCCTTTGAAAACATAAAACGGGTTTGTTCATATTATAAGCATAATCTTGAATAATTTTAGTTTGAAATGTGTAGATAAGCTTGAAAGAGGGACTAAAGTAGCAATATGAATAATTTAAATTAGTTTATATCAGGTTCTTAAATTATTTGACAAAATAATTTAACAATTTGACAAAAAAAGATTAGATTGCTTAAAATTGCAAAATGGCAAGATATTCAATTAAAAGTTCTGTTTTATCAGGATGCATTAGAAGCATCTAAAACTCCAAGATTACTATCAGTATTGAGATATGTTTTAAATTATTCTTAATCTACAATGTTTTGACTGAGAATGGAAGACTTGCACAATATATGTTCATGAATACATAAAAATACATGCATATTTGCATTTACAAAAAGCGATTTAGAGGCTGAATATGGTACCAATACATTGTTTTCTGTGTTCTTCTGCTGCTTGTTGATTTCTCTCTTTCTTTAGCAATAGGGTATAGCATTAAAGAGTAGACTCGTGTCCAGATTGGCAGTTTATACTGTTTTGTTTTCTGATGTTCATTCCTTCATCTGTGACATTTTTAAATCAGCCTACCCATCCTCTACTTGATATGCTAGAGGAAACAGCAGGCCTGATAGTTACAAAAAATATTCAATATGCTAGCAGCTGCACATGGAGAGTGGAATACATGACAGTAGATCTGACAAGCATCTACCTTTCATCTCTCCAAAAGAAGGAACCAGAATGTGATGGATACATTATATATACTTGGGATAATTTTAAAAGTTCTCTGTGATCAATCAATACAGTGCTTTAGGAGAGGCAATCTGTTGGTTGTCTGGCTTTAAACTAGATGGGATAAAAAGAGAAAGGAGAATAGAAACAGAAAAAGAAAAAAAACAAGAAAAAAAGAGCTATAGTTAACAAATGGAATGGATAATCCCACTCAACTTGTGTTTTGGCCTTATCCATGGCTGATCTCCTTTTCATTCTCCAGCTGGCATGAAACTCAACAAATTATTTTAAAAAATATATTCTGTCATAGCAGCCATTGGTCTGTTTTTTTCTAGAATGTCAGCACCCGCAATTGATATGGTACCCATTTCTTTCCAAAAATGCACTGCATTTAGCAACTTCAAATGAAACCCAATCAATCCATGGACTGAAATTATCTCATTCCAGAAACAAAGAGAGAAAGTAATAGACTTGACAGACATTAACATCTCTGAAAAATGAAAAAAGCAGCAGCAGCAGCAGCAGCAGTAGTAGTAGTAAAAATACTCCTTTCATAAATATCTGCCTGGTATTGGAACTAGGTAGAATTAATGCAGTTAGCCTTTTGATGTGAAGAGTACAGGACCATTGGATAGGTTGAGAAATTGGAAACTTTAATATGTGTGGTCTTCAATTCGCAAAATTCCCCAGCATGCTGTCCACACATCTTAAAATTGCTCAGGTTGAGAACCACTGCCTTAGGGTATCCAGGAGTGAAGCAGGACACAGTTTTATGTAAAATTATATGTAACATTGCAAAAATAACTCTTACCCACAAACAGTCCATTGTAAAATTTTGTACCAATCATAGTTCCTGAATTATCTCCAAATGCAACCCAATTCTTTTGAAAATGGGAATCAGTTTGATTTGTAAATGCACAAGAACGGTTTTGTGGCTCCCAGTATTTTCTTTTCTGTGGGAAACAGGCAGAGGTGGTATTCAGCCAGTTCGCACTGGTTCTGGCAACCCGGTAGGAAGAATTTGGCATGGGTCATGGAGCCGGGAGCGACTTCTGGCTGGCCACGCCCCCGAACCAGTACGGTCGCCCGACGGTTGCTCGCCCCTTCTGGATGCTCAATCATCTTTTCCAGCCATTCAATGTTTGCCCTACCCACCCCGCCCTATATATATTGCCTTCGCCACATAGACCAGCTAATCGCCTCACCAGTTGCCTTGTTGATGTCTGGTCAGCTCAGCTCACCAAAGGTAAGCAATGCATGCCCCCTGCTGAGCCTTCACCTTGGGTTGAGCCCCAGGGCCCCAGGGACATGCACTATTCCCTGAGGCCCTGGAACTGCTAGCTGCCTTGGCTGGGTCAGGTAATATGTGATTCCCCAACTCCAGCCTTGCCCCGGAGCCATCGCCCACTTGCCACCCGCTCTCCCTTAGGTATAATGCATTGCCTATTTTCCCCTCCTTCAGAGGCCTTGTCCTGGCCCTTAATCTCCTCACTTCCTCCCCTACGACTGCCTCTTTCATTGTCCATGGCTATGACCTTACCTTCCTGGCTGCCAGGGAAAGCAAGCCAGGGCTAAGAGCTGCAGGGCTCCCCTCCAGCAGCTGCTGCCTCTTTTTTTGGTGCAAGAAGTCTCCCAATTGATGCCTCTTTGCTATCCGGAACCGAGCCAGTAGCCCACGCACCATTTCCTAGCAGGAAGTGCCAGGACCTAACATGTGCACATGTGAGGCCAGGACTTTCTGCAAGGAGAAGGCGCGTGGGCAAGTCCCTCCGGTGCAGCGGGCTCAATGGGGTGGATCTGCGTGATGGGCCAGTGCTTCTGTTTCCCTTGCTCTCTTCCAAGTTCTGGCGCACTGGCCAGCCTGCCACCACTGCAGGTAAGAGGGTGGCAGTAGTTCACAAACGCAGCCATGCCTCCGCAAAAGAGCAGCATTGAGAGACGGGTGAGAACTGCTCTCAGCAGTGGCAGGAGCAGCTGATGGGGCAGCGTTTGTTGGTGGGGCATCAAATGCCCCGTATCTGAGCTGCCCAGTGTGCTGGAACCTAGAATAGCAAGGAGAGCAGAGTTGCCAGCCAGAATGGGCAGGCCGGGGCTTTCCTTCCTCACCACCCAAGCAGGCTTTTTGCTGCTCTTCTGGGAAGGTGGGGCTGTGCAGGAACTGACTCCACACAGGAGGAATATCTGTCTGACTCCGTGGTAAGAGGTGCTCCAAAAGGGAGGGTAAGGGGACTCTCGGGGCTGCCTCCTGTAGCAGCACCTCCACACCTGTAGCCACTCGTTTTCTGCCTTCTCGTGACCTCCCAGTCAGACCAGGTGTGTGTGCGTGTGTGTGTGAGAGAGAGAGGGGGGGAAGTAGAGAAAGAAAAATAAAGATCAGAAAGAAAGAGAAAGAAATGAAAGAAAGAAAAAATAGGAAGAGAATGGTGTGTGTGTGTGAGAGAGAGAGAGAGACAGAGAGAGAGAGAGGCTGGAGTGGGGTGGCGGAGATCTTTGGGAGAGTGCGCCACCAATTTCTTCCTTATCCCACCGCCCCACTGCTGACTAGAGCTGCTCGTGAGTTTATTCAGTTCTTCCCAGAGTGGATTGTTTACAGTTGCTTTTGAAGGACGGCCTGTTTGGAATTGCTCCAAGGGAAAAATGTTTGAAAGAGAAGAATTATCCAAGCTTTCTGCAGGCTTCTTTTGTGCAGCTTCATTCCATTTCAGTGGAGCAATTCTTTAGGGAAGATGGTGCCCTCAGACCTCTCTGCCACTTAACATGCAAGCTAATTGGGGTTGGAAGCTCTTGGAGCATATGTAGAAACTCTTATCCTTGCAATAAGGCAAAAGGCTGTCTCCATAGGTCACGTGGCAGAAGAGATCCAAATAACAGTTCAATAAGCCCCATCCTCCCCCTCACGACGAAAACCCTGTCCTCCAGGGAGCTGCTTCCCCTCCATCCTCCGCCCATGGGGAGGGGGGATCGCCTGTATGGCCTCGCCTGACCAATCAGGGAGAACCAGAGGGATTTGTGTGCTCCCTGTGAATCTTAGACTGACCTTCATCTGATCCATCAAATCTTTTCTTATCACCTTAAAATAGAATTTGCAAAGAGATCCTATTTGCAATTAGGAGCCATTCTTGACCCCTAAACACTGATGACCAATTGATCAGCAATCTGTGTGGTTGGAGAGTAGAGCAGCTTCCAGGGGTGCATCTTCCTAGAAAACTAGAAGTCCCTCCCCCCACTTATTCATCCCCTTCTTGGGCCTGGATGAACAGGTGTGTGTGTGTGTGTGTGTGTGTGTGTGTGTGTGTGAGAGAGAGAGAGAGAGAGAGAGAGAGAGAGGGAGAGAGAGAGAGAGAGAGAGAGAGAGAGAGAGAGAGAGAGAGAGAGAGAGAGAGAGAATAAAAAGAAATAGAAAGGTAGAGAAAGAGAGAAAACTCTGTGCTATTATTTTTAATGGTTCATTTTTTGTCATGTATTAATATTTTACACTGTCCCTGCACCTAGAGTGATTTTACTGCCTTTTTTTGCCCAGGGCTACCACATATTTTTCAGGGATTTACATGCATTCAATGTCTTGTCCAGAGCATAAATATGTGTTTGTTTATTTTGTACATCAGGTTGCATAAGTCCAACTTAATATGTTCTTCCTAGTATGTGATGTTTTGTATTGAAGGGAATAGTAATAATAAATAAAGAAGCATGTGAGCCATTTCCTCCTTTCAGTGGTCCATGAAAATACATCTATAGTACATAATAAAGTCAAAAAAGGTGAACAACATTTTTACAAAACTATAGATACGTTAAGGCTGGGTGTGACAAGGGATGGCTGGAAGGGGAGGGGCCAGGCGAGGCACCCTTTGATGTGAGTGACATTGAGTTGACCATGTCCACCCAGTCACATGACCACCAAGCCACGCCCACCAAATAAGCCACGCTCACAGAATCGGTAGTATAATTTTTTGAATTCCCCCACTGGAAAGAGGTTCCAATGGTTCTTTGAGTGTTTGAGATTGCCGATCCCTGGTCTATCACATTAGTTTCAGGAAAAACACTTTGGTGATACAGTGATTAGAATGCAGTATAGCAGGCTAACTAGTAACTATGCTGCGCAGTGAATGGCCCATGGTGAATGGGCCATGGCGAACGGGCCATGAATGCTGAGAGGAAGAGGCACATTTTAAAAAATTAACATAAATAGAAAGAGCAACATGTTCAAAATCCACACTGTCTATATGGATTTTGAACATGTTGCTCTTTCTGTATACACTAATAAAAAATAAGAGGCAGATTTTTTTTCTTGTTTTCCACCCCAAAAGCTAGATGCATCTTATACTCCAGAGCGTCTTATACTCCGAAAAGTACAGTATGTCTTCTGCTGCTCAATTCCAAATGTCCAATTGTCTGTTTTAAATTTCTTCCTTAACTATGCATATGAAAACCATTAGAAACTAAATTCCTTTGCCGCCATTTGCACTTTTGGTTTCATTTTTTCATACTCTAATATGTGATTTACAACATCTGCATTAAGCTTAACTTTACTGTACCATATAAAACAATGACATCAAAACTTCAGATCCTGCTGCAAAATACAACTTCAAATCAGGAAACCCCAATCCTCCTCACTCCTTTGCACCTTAGAGAACTCTCTCGCTCTCCCTGCTTCCCCCTCCCTCTCCCTCCCTTCCTTCCTCCCTCTCTTTCTCTAGCATTCTGGCATTCATGTTGTGTGGGAACAGACTAAAGCATATTCTTGTAAAAGTTAGCAAATGACATACAAGGATCTGACATACAAGCTTAGTTCTTTACTACCATCTAGTGGTCTGCACAATATCACTTAATATGTAGAATATTTTTTCCTGTTTTTCTGATTACAGACACTATTCCTCGGAAATAAGTACATTTTGTTATAGAGACAGACACTTAAAGTAAACAAACAGTGACTTAAAAATATGTAACCATTTATAAGCATCTCTAAAGTATCATAGTAAAATGTTTAAAAATGGTGCTGTTTAGGTGAACGTGCCAGTCTTGAGATTAACAAGGAACCTTATCATTAGCTTCTATTTGGATAATCATTTGACTGTCCAATCAAGATGGACCATGTATTGTATCATGACAATCCATGACCTCATCCATCTGTTCTTATGACATCTCTTTGCATTGTCTTATTCTGCTGCATGTATTAGAACAAAGTGTGAAATAGCATGATCACCAACATATTCTGAAAAGATAGAAAATGTTCTCCCCTTCAAACTGAACAGTCCTTTATAAATTTTCCCAGAGCCAGAACTTCAGAAATTAGGAACAGCTGGCTTTGAAGACTATTGGGATTTATTGAAGTTTGGATCTCATGTTGGATTTCTCTCTCTTAGAACTCTGATCTCTCTAAGATTAGAACTTTAATCAGCATCTAGAATGCTGATTAAAAATAGTTAACTACCCCTGCTAAAGATATTATTTGTTCAGGTTGTTTTGCTGCCCTGAATGAATCAACAATGTACTACTTCTTAAAGTTTCATCTTCTAACTCTTTCATAGATCTTACTAAATAGTATGCATCTGCCCCCTTGTGTCATTTTTATGCAATTACATCTATGCTTGGATAATGTTTTATAGCTAATAGTATTTAATTTTTAATCCTGTTTCTAGGATGCTTTTATGTTTTGTGTTCATCTTTTTAACATTCTTATTGCTATTTTAATTGTGGTGAACTGCATAAAGTGATATGGACATTTATATAAATTTAATTAATAAACAGTGACATTTTCCTCGCTAAAAATCTTATACTCACTGTCAACATATGCAATGCCTGAAACAGGATTTAAGTGGGAGAAATAACTCTATGAATACAATCCAACATATAAAGGCATATAAAATGCCAAAGTTAGTATACTGTAAAAGATATGAGTTAGGTTTAATTCGCAAGGAAAAACATGAGTTGGCTTTCAACATAATAAAATACAATTTGTTGAATTTGTACAATATGGAAAGACATATTTTACAGTTTAGAACCAAAGTAGCTGGTTTGCAACATGCTAAGCAGAAAAAGGCAACAATGTCATTGTTTAGTTTTAAGATTAAGAGCCAATGATTATACAGTCAATGTATAATCTCAGAACTCTTATGTTCATCTCTGATACTACTTTTGACTATATGAATATAATGATTTCCACCTATGTTGCTATAACACCTTCCTCAAAGAACAAGACACATTTAGCTTACAATGACAGAACAAATCTGAATTTTAAATGCCAATCTTTTGTACATGGAAAAGTAGGATGCTATGATTGCCCTCAATTTGACAACTTTATAAAAAATTGGTGAATTTTTAAAAGTTTTCTTAAATTATGTTTAATCTCTGTAATTTTGTGAATTATAATCTGTAATGTAGTTTTCTGAGTGGCAAAAGTAAGTTTGTTGTTGCAATTCTGCTGTGTTAGTGTTGGCGTTTCCTTCCCGAATTAGCTTATAGATTTAGGGTTTTCTGGTGGAGTCCCATCCAAAAGCCAAAGATTAATCCAGATCAGTGTTTTTCAACTTGATGTACAGACTTCAACTTCCAGAATCTCCCTATTAGTGTGCTGTCCATACATCTTTGAGTTACCAATGTTGAAAAACAATGTTTTTCAAAGATGTATAGATCCTGACGAAGGGAGGGAGGGTATGTGGGATTTTCATCTACATTCATATCTTGCTCCCATCTGATTTGCATTATTGACTTGCTCATTGTAGCAGTTGTCTCCCACAACTTCAAGTGTGGCTTCAACAATCAAAATTTAGTTTTGATAATGGTTTTATTTTGGTAATGGTTTAATTTATTAATGGTTTTTATTAAGTATTTTAAAGTTTTTAAAATTATTTTGTAATACTATACAATAGTTGCATTATTACAATACTAACAAAGTTACACTGAACACACATGCAATTTTCAGGAATGGCATTCCTCTGGGATTTATTCAAATTTCTCAATCTAGCCTGTATGTTGGAATATCTCACCATCTCCCAAATTCTAACTAAATCTAACCCTGCATAGTTTTTGAGAGCAGTAGCATTAACTATCATCATGAACAACAAGACTATCAGTGGTTGCTGTTTATGTTGGCTATAAATGATTTTTAGTTTTGGAAACAGTTCCTGAATAATTTGCCTGTGAGATATTGTGTTCCAGTCCTATGTTTATGGATGAACAGAATGTGGCAACTGATCTTTTTCCATTTTTTTAAGCATTTATAGTGGAACAAATGGTATCACATGCGCACATTTATCTAACATATAGATTGTAGATAATGCTACAGAGATGGATGAATAGTCATTTTGGGGGGCTTGGGGCTTTTCAACTTTCAAGTTAATAGATTTCAAATGTATTCAAATATTTCATATTCATGTCTTTGCTTGCTTGCTTGCTGAATTGTTGCATTAAATTTTGAAAATCACTAATATTAAAGACAAACAGATTTGGTCACCTGACAATAGTAAAAATATGGAGAAAGAAGTTCAGTTCTTCAAAGTCCAAAGAAAAATAGTGAGCAAGAAAGTACATTGAAAGTCATCGAGGACAGCTACTTCTATCTTCCATCAAGATATCCTTCACAGGAAGCCATCCTAGATTTGTCTGTGGAGATTCTCAGAAATCCAGGTTGTGGTTCTTTAAAAGGTACTTTTTCAAAAGGCAACTGGACTTTATTTTTTTTCTCTGGAAGACAAGGAGCTTGTCCAGTTCTTCTTATTCAAGAAGTCTATCCCTTCTCTAAACAGACTTTCTCCCACTACTGGGAAATACTTAATATATAGCCTTCATCCCTTCTTTTTAACTTCAACCAATGTCCTACCTTTCATATAAGCAGAGAACAGAACTGACTGTGTTGCCTGAAACAGCCTGTTAGCATATACAGTTCATCCATAAAGCAGGGTGAATAGATCTTTTCTGGAGAATAGCAAGGGAACAATTCAACTTTTCTCCAACAGTAGAGTCAACCTTGGCAGGGAAAGATTTTGAGAAACCTAATCCTAATGTGCTATTTTTTAATTCCTTAATTGTTTCCTTCTTTCTTTCCTTCTCCTATTATAAATAGATTTGAATTCAGCAAATGTACACTGAGAAGCCTTGAGTAAGAACTTGAAGCAAAATTTTCATTTGAGGTCTTCTTCCATTGCTTCCTTCTCAAAGCACTTTATGTAACTTTTCCCCCAAAGTCAGTGATCCAGGAAAATAAACCCAGTAATAACTGAAGTAATTTTTATGAATATTAGCCTTACTGACATAAATAAAAATATTGACCAGTTAATTATTTAAATATAGAACTGTGTTTTGAACGGACACCCTCCCAAAATTGAGATACTGCATTTTTCTCCATCTCCTAACAAGATTCTCATTTGTGTTATTGCTACTTGCAACACACAATTCTCCCCAAACTTAGCAGGAAAATTCCATATAATAATGTGATAATTGATTGTTCTAGTTTCCACATGAATCCAGATTTTTTGTCCTTGAGTTAAGGGTTCCATCATGATCCAGGTTAATTTTATGCAGAAGACAAGTTGACATGCACAACTTTTATGATACTACTCTGGGTTCTCTTAATAAATATATAATTAACCATTGTCAATTGTCGCATGATTACAAGTTATTTATCTAAATAATTTTTGCCTTAATCTGATGCTAGAGAAATAGAGCAGAAGAATTTCTATTTAAGAAATTTTTATTACTATGAAAAATTGGAGACATTGATTTTCTTGAACTGTAGATAACACACAATAGTCTAATTTTTTTTATTCAGAAGGTGCATGTTTGTCTCATGCATAGTCGCATGCATAGAAATGATGAAAAGTTACACAATCAATAGTTCTATCACATACATTTACAACTGTGTCTACAATACCCCTTGGTTTGACTTTAGTGAAAGATTTTTTTAATGGCCAATTTTACTGCTCAATAATATGTTCTGTTTTATTTGGATGTGGCTTTTTTCTTCCATTTTGCAGTATTCTTCTGAATCCTTTGTTTGGAATAATGTCTCCTAGAAGCCAGATAATATAACCACTTTTCTTCCTTGTCTGTCTCATATTAAAAAGCCAGACTCAATTTAAACCATCAGTTTTTTTTCTCTCTCTCTTTCTACAACTGACATTTCAGTTCCCTCTGGAATTAATTTTGAATCTTTTGCCATTAAGAGTCATGAAGAAGATTAGCATTCAAATTTGGGCTTTTAAATGTTAAAATGTTGGAATAATGTTGAATGGATTTTTTTCCCTTCTGTGTACTTGCATGTGAATTTGAACGAAAATGCTGGTTTTAAGTCAAATAAATGAAATTATGCCAAAAGATATTTAGAAAGTTACAGCTGAATGAAAAAGATAGAAACTCTTTAATTAAACTTATTATATTATTTCCCTTATTCTGGTAATTATTCTTTCATATGGAAAAAAGAATTTTTCAACAGATACTGATCATAAAAAACAAAGAGGAGAGGGGTATTAAAGAACTGTGCATTTTTTACCTTTCAGTGAGCTATTAAAAAGTAATGTAATTAGTTTGGTTTTGTAATTTTTAATGTTTCTGTCAAATCCAGTGTCATAAACAGATACTACTCAATAATATAACATTCATGCTCCTAACATGTTTTAAGGTGATAATACATGTTTTTCATAAAAAGGGCTGATTTATATTTTATTCTGAATATTGTTGACAAAAATAGGACAGGGGTGTCAAACTCAATTTCATTGTGTTTGATCTCAGGGGGCACAGGTGAATGTGGTCAGGGTAGGCATGGCCAGTCAACATCACTAGTATCAGGGGTGCCTGAGATGGCCCGAGCACTCTGTCAGAGGAAACGGCCTCACAAGCTGTGCTGTGACAGCCTACTGCAACCCTCTGCCAGCAAAAATAGAGCACATAGCAGGGGTGGGATGCTCTGTTTGGGAATTATGAGCTTCCCCGCAGGCTGCAAGCCGTGTGCCTGTAAATCGTCATCAGCAGCTGCCTGCAGAGAAGCAGCCTTTGAAACAGCCCTCTTTTCCTGCTTTTCTAACTGCAGCTGTGCCTCGTTCAGCAGCTGAAGTTGAAAAATCAGGAAATAAAGATCAGGTAAGAGCCCAGGTAGGTGGGTGGGCAAAAACATTAGCAGACATAGAACCGGTTCTATGTCTGCTGCTCTTCAGAGCTACCGGTTCTACAGAGGTGGCAGAACTGGTAGAAACCCACCCCTGGCGCAGAGGGTTTAGCTCATGTGTAATGCTAAGCCTTGATAAAGTTTGTTTATGATTTAGCCTAACCTACAAAGCCATCTGTTCATAGTAGTGAAACAGACTACTATGGCTGTTTAATAATCAAATGTAAAAATTCTTCATTGACTTAACATTATGTGTAAAGATAACCTCTATGCAAGGCACTAAAATAAAATAAAAGGTAGTTTGAGAAGATTTTAATAGAACTTGTTCCAAAGTTGTAACCACTTTGCCATCTTCCTTCCCTCACATAAGCTCTGTGAAATCTTTCTTCTTCTTCTTCATCATCATCATCATCATTCATATTATCTGCATTACAAGCACCTTTTGGTAGCTTTCTGTGCTATTGAAAATATCATTCCGGTGCACAGAAAAACCACTTTTATGTAAGTGTGTAAAACTTCTGGAACCCATACACGTATACACACATGCACACCTAGATGCAGACAAATGCTATCAGTGTAAATGATCTGTAATAGCTTAATTATGAACAAAATCAACTTTTGCAGTCAAGATGTGTGAGTACACAATAATATATTTAGCGAGAAAAAGTTACAAATGAAATTCAATTATCTCTTGCGTTTAACAAAAATAGCACATTTTTAAACAGACAATGAAATTGAAACCTTTTCACAAGAAGGCAACTTTTGAGAATATTTTTGCCAACATGAACATTTACTGCAAACATTGTAAAGCTTTAAAAATGCCAAAGGAGAGGATTACAGAGCATACTATACAAATCCAAGCCACCAATGTACCTACCAAAATGCCATCCAAAATAAAGCGGGAGGTATTTGTTTCAGAATGGAAGGGCCAAACAATTCCAGGCTAACCAGTGACAAATGTAAGCTGTTTTCCACTGTAGTGGTTTCTGGGCATGGTTGGGCCTTTCTTTTTACAATGAATTATAGAAAACCAACACCTCAATGTTATTCATGTAGAGCAGTGGTTCTCAACCTGTGGGTTGCGACCCCTTTAGGGGTCGAACGACCCTTTCACAGGGGTCGCCTAAGACCATCGGAAAACACATATTTTCGATGGTCTTAGGAACTGAGCCATCATTTTATGGTTGGGGGTCACCAAAACATGAGGAACTGAATTAAGGGGTTGCGGCATTAGGAAGGTTGGGAACCACTGACATAGAGGAAGTAGATAAAATTATTTCTTGCTCTATAATAGAAATTGTACTCTTATTAATAGTAGCATCTCATTTAATACAATAAACAAACAGCCGTTCTTGTAAAAACATCGGGTATTACATGATACTTTGCTATGTTGATTGTCTAACAGAACAAGAAAAAAAGTTAGAAAGTATTTGAAAAAGTGACAGTGGTTCTCATGGTTTTTAAATCATTTTAGAAAGAACAAGGGAAATAATTGTAGGTTTCCATGTCAAATGAAAACCTTCGAGTAACATTATTTTCTAATGGTGGAGGGGGTAAAAAAACCCACAAAAATCCTTCTACAGAATTATAATCTAAGATTACAATGAAGTTCTATAGAAATATGACTTTGATGGATGCCTGAGGTTTCTGCAGTAAAAGAAACTATAGTGAGGGCTACTAATCTTCCAAAATTTGAGATTGTGGAGATATTGTTTCATATTGCCATTCCAGAATCTTGGAATTGCATAATTTGACTTTCAGCCACAAACCACAGACATTGAAATTAGGGTTGTCTTTCTAACACTTGTATTATGAATCCGGTGGGTCCTGCAGTCTTGGCATAATAAATAAATGGGAGTTCTTGTTCTGCCACATTAAGAATTATAAGCAGTAATTTGTAAGGCAGTACTGACCATGCACCACATCTATTGTAATAATTTCCTGGGTCAGAAGAAGGAGCCCAGCTAAACAGTTGCTGCTACTTTTTTAGTCCTTCTCCATACAAGCAGCAAAATAGTATTGGGATCATATGAAGAATAATAAAAGCAAAGTGCAGTATAATGAATTGTCTTAGGCTTATCTTGCCAAGTAACATCTCATTTTATTCTCTTTTATTATTTTAGCTCAAAACAGGACAACCAAATGTATATTTATTTCATATATTTAATTCCACCACTCCTCTAGAAGCTCAGGCAACACACACATCTTATCCAATTGTTGTTATAACTATTGTGTAGTATAAAGTGATAATTCTGACTGATAATTCAAGTAACACTTGAATTTCAATGGCAGAGATGGGCTTGAACGCAGATCTCCCCAGTCATAGTTCAACATTTAAAGTATTATTTCTGTAGAACAATATGCTGAATCACTCAACCATGATTCTTCATCCCTGTAATTTCTGTTTTCATTGCTTCCAAATAATCTAGAACAATAATAAGACATCATTTACCATATCCTAGCATGAGAAAAAAGTTTTTGACACATCCCAAAATGACACATATCCCACATATCACAACTATAATGTAAATATCTACATCAGGTCTGGGTAACCATTTGTGGGCCAAAGGTCACCATATTTGCATAAATTGCTGTTGACTACACTCAAAAACTGACTGGGGCAAGGACAATAATTGTGAAAATTATCATTTAAATATATTGAATTAAAACTTAACTTTATCTGGATAAATAGGATACAGTATACAATATATTGCCACAGTACAGTGGCAAAGGACATCATCGAACATTATTTCAGCAATCGCATAAGTATGTTTAGATGGCTCTAAAAGCTGGAAGGCAGGTGTATCAACGAGGATGTAAATTGCCTGGTCCTGTTCTATGTCATGGAATCCAATCATTTTCAAAATGTTTTTGATTGATATAATGCATACATTGTAGAAGCTTTAATACTGTACTTTAATACTTTCAATGCCATTGTATGTTAACTGCAAATATTTGACCAGAACCAAATAGATATTAGGTTGCATAGGCTGAAACTTTGGGTAAACAAAATGTTGCTTTATTCACAGTGAGCTGGGGAAAACAGAATTTAAAGCATTTCAAGTAAAATATATTTTAATTATTGATGTTATTTTTTTTATAACAAAAGCCAAATTTTTATAAATATATCATCTGATCCACTGAGAGTCCTCTCCATTGAGCATCAATGGTTCTTCATAATTTCTTATAACCAAATAATATACAATTCTGAAAAATAACACAGAATTTACATTTGAAGGAACAGTACATTATACTACAGCAATAATTCGATTTTTTGCTCTTTATAAACTTGAAAAATAGTAGGTGAGCTTCATATTATGCTACAATCAATAAAAATTATTTCTGTGTTTTAATCAATTCTTATTTTCCAATGTTTACATAGATTTTCAGTGTACAGTATATAACTTAATAATTGCTTCAAAATAACATGTTTTCAATTTCAATGTGATTGCATGATAGATACAATATTTTGTATCTGTATTTTCTATATGTTGGGTAAGGATAACAATATAAAGTTCTTCTGAGTATCCTTAATTGTGCAGGCAGAAGGAAAAATTAGCTCCAAATATTTAACAAAAAAAATGCAAATTTGACAATTCTACAAGATACTTGAGAAGAAATGGGTATTTTGAGACTCATAAACAGAAAGCTTTGCTTTTGCTTCCTTTTATTTTCAGAATTTGATCACCTTGGTTGTATCTAAATCATGTAATTTTTCATGACACTTTTAAAGGGGAGACCAGAAACTTAATTGAAAAAGTGTTCAATGGTTAAGGAAAACATACTGAAACAGGAATACCAACTCTTGATGTTAAAAAAAGAAAAAGCACTGCTTTGGAGGAAAACTTAGAAACTCAATCCTGTGGATTGGAGATACCGTCTAACCAACTGGTTGGTCTGTAAGATGCATAATTAAATAAACAATCAATAGAGAACCAGGGGAAGAGAATTCTTTTTTTTGCTTTTATAGCAACATGGCGGGTGTATGTGTGCAGAGGGGCTATATTTTTTAATGGCAAACCAACTATTGGAATATTATCAGAAAAAAATGGGAACAGACAAAAAGAAAGTTTGAAGCAGATCTCATCCTGAATTTTAAAGAGAGGTAGGAAGGCAGAGCAGAAAACCTGAGAATTAAGTCATTTTGTTAATGAAAGCTGAATTATCACAGTCACTCTACTGATGCAGTATTAATCATAATGCACTCTGCTCCAAGTTGCTTCTTTCTTTTATATTCGACTCTTTGTAGTTGGGTAGATATTAAATGCTTTCTCTTCCCTTGGCCAACTATCCAAAAAGAACAAAGCCTGCAATAGGGAACAACCTCTACTCTATTACAATGAGATAACATTCCCATAGAAAGGTAAAAGGAACAGTAGAAGCAAGAGTGGGAGCATCTGACTATCTGCAGATCTTTGCACATTATTTATCAAATTTCAGGGAACAGAGGGTTAAATACTTCCAGGTCAGTCTATATGGAGCATCGCTTTATCTGGATTACAACTGAAGCAAGTTGTAATTAAAGCAAGCTCAGGTAAATATGGCTCCAATATCTGTGAAGGCCTTTGGATCAATCTATACAAAGATCTTCAGAGGAGTTAAGGGGGGGGGGATGAGTGGAAATATGCTTGCCTTGATACCCCTCTACCTGTCACACTCTTAATTCAAGGATATTTGGGATGAACCAGAAAAATGAATTGTTGTTACAAGCATTGCCCTTGCAGCAGGCCAAAATGTGTTCTAGATCCTCTTAACCACATCCAAGAACTAGAGATGGAGCCACATCCAAGAACTATAGATAGAAATCACATGTGATTCTAAAAACTTTTGACAGCATAAGATATTTTTATATAATAAAAAGGTATTTTTTAATTAATGTGCTTTTTTCCTTTCAGGGAAACAGAAATAAAAACCAGGTGCAGCAAAAAAAAAATTATAAGTAAAGCCATGAAATGTTGATAAAAGATTAAGTTATTTATGATTTGTAACTTACAGAACTCTATGTTTGCTAGTAGGATGTGTCTAGAAGATTTGAATTGTTCTGTATCATAACTGGTTTCAATACACCAAATGCTAAACTAATTAAACACCAGCGAAAAATTATCGGGTAATTTAAAATTAATATTATCCAAAACTCATAATACACAGTCAAATTAATATTTCCCTGTATGATTGTAACTTGTTATTCCTCAAATAGCAATAGCACTTAGACTTACATACTGCTTCACTAATTTAAAAAGAAGAGTATATTGCCATTATTCTTTCATGGAAAATAAAGATCAAGATATTTTAATAGAGATAGGCCCTAGTCAAATAAGCTCTGGTTGGGAATGGACAAGGAATGACAGCCCCCATTTTGCAAATCTGAAAAATGACAGGCACCATATTTGTACATGTGAACAATTATTACTGCTATTATCATCTATACATGGGTTCCTGGAAATATTTGGGTAACCTGGATACTGCCTATATGCCTTTTATTCTCAAGAAGGTGTCAAAAATGTTTTTCCAGTTATCCAGACTTATAAATATTCACAGTGGGATTCTAAAAGCTACTTCAGATATTTCAAAATGATACAATTGTCACTGAAAGCAACTTTGGCATGGCAATGTTCTAGATGGGGACTGATGAGCACTGAAAGCAAGCATTGCAAGGAGATGAATCTAGATTTCTATATAATGACTAATCAAAAGAAAATGAGTCCATACTCCATCACACTAATCCATATTATAGTTTGCTTAGATTTTGTAAAGCAAGTTGTGTGAAATCAGCCACTTTGATTTATAATGTATAGGTTTGAACTTAATATGTGCAAATCCAACCAGCTTTGGCTTTGTCAACAAACCATGGATAAAGAATAACCTTGTGTGGTTTGTTAGCACTGGGCATAGAATTCTAATAGGTAAGAATGACATTTTTGGTGGCAACTACATTGCCTGGATGCATGAAGCAACTCTATATACAAGTAGTACTTAATATGAAAAGTACTTTGCTAACATTTATTTAAATACTGGTCAATATTCTTGGAGAAGTACAATTCTTTTGAAATTGATATAGAGGTATTGAATGATATTAAAAGCTTTAAGATGCTTTTAGCCATCCAGCTTCATCTCTTTCGTTATTTCTTTCTCTTCCTCATGCAGATACTGTACTTTCATGCTTGATTTCTTTACTTAAAAAAATAAATAGGTGAATTACCACTTCATATGTGCTGCTCTCTCATAAGCCCGCCCTTTTTCCCCCTTCCATCCCAACTTTTTAGATGGGTAGGCAACAGCCAAGCAACAGTAACACAACATCCATCCATCCATCCATCTTTCCTTCCTTCTTTCTTTCCACAGAATTCCCAAATTCAGGACTATGAAAGTTACTTGCATTTTAGGCTGCCTAGCTACAGAGATCATGGACCTGGTGACCATTGTTGGCATTTTCCCCTTGCAATTCAGTATCCTATTTAATAATATTGCTGCATTGCACACGGACCAATTAGAGCTGTGGAAATTGTTCCTTTCAGTCAACTGGAAACTATTTCAGTAATGGCAAAGAAATCACCCATTTTAGTAGCAATGGATATTATTTGAGGGTGGAGGAATGAAAACACTGAATATAGAGTGCCCTGCTCCTCTATTAGCAGCAAGAAGTAAACCTCAAATCTGGCAAATTACTTACTATAATTACTTATAGTAACATATGCTTTAAAAATACATTATGGATTTAACAAACAAAATATTACTCTTCATGCACAGTTACCTTGTAATGGGACTAGCACAGCCCAGTAATGCTATGAGCTATTCTATAGGAGGGTGGATTCCCCATAAGGGACATTCATGATCAACAGATCATAGACAAGGTTAGTCTCAATATGGCCCAGAAGAAACATCAATTCACTCTAGTATTCTGTCAAAAAAAACCCAAATGAACATCTACAATCAGGACAACAGAATGAGTAGCACTGGTATTTAAAACTGAAATGATGTCCAGCTGCTGATATAACCAGAAGCAAAAGGAAAACATGATGCTACAAAGATATTCTCACACTGATACATGTAATGTAGGAACCATGAACCAAAACAAATCTGGTGTTTTAGAGTAGAAATTAGGGATCAATGAACTAAAATTGACTGCACTTCATACCAGAGAAGTAGAAAACCATCTACTATTGACAAGGAAATTATAGAAGAAATGTAGTAGTCACCATTATTAAGTAAAGAGTTGAAAAATCAGAACTCAGATACAATATCCATTTGGATCCAAGCACGTCAATCAGTATTACGGTAATCCAAATCTATCCTTCAAACACAAATGTTGAACAGTTCAATGAAAACAATCCCAAAGTTACAAATATTGGAGCGCCACAGCAGTCATTCACACTTATGAATGACCGCAAAGGTACTCTAACATTCACCCTGCCTATCCCCCGCTTTCCGGGTTTCCAAAGGCACTGGTCCTGTGGAGACTCACTTACCTTGCAATGATCTAATGAGCCATCAGTTCCTTTGCCTGCTTCAGTGCATTCATGGAAAACAGAGGCCAAAAGCAGTGCGAGGTCACACAAGATCAATAGCATGAGATCTCATGCTACTGATCTCGCACTATCCTGCACTACAATACTTCAGGCTTCTGTTCTCTGCAAATCGAGATCTGC
The DNA here is from genome assembly GCF_900518735.1 of Pseudonaja textilis. The sequence continues at coordinate 823,366 of NW_020769339.1, forward strand.
ATGAGATGCACAGCAAAAGGCTTTGCAAACAAAGAGGGCTTCCCTATGTTTGCAAAGCCTTTTGCCGTGGATCTGGTACAGGCATTTGTTCACAGAGAACAGAGGCCAAAGTACTGTAATGTGAGATCACGCAAGGTCAGTAGTGTGAGATCTCGCGCTACTGATCTCGTGTGATCTCACATTACAGTACTTTAGGCCTGCACCAGATCCAGCTGAAAAGCATTTGCAAGCCAATGAGATTTTGGGGCAGCAAGGCATTGCCGCAAGCCTCCCATTGACTTGCAAACACTTTTTGCTCCAAGACTGGAAGCTTCTGGGAGCCATGAGCTCACATAAGGTCACAGCCCCAGAAGCTTCCATTCTTCGTGCAAAATGTGTTTGCAAGGTGATGGGAGGCTTGAAGCAATGCAATTTAGCTGCCCCAACATCTAGTTGGATTGCAAACTCTTTGCATGCCAAGATTGCAAGCAAGCAAAGAAACCACAGCAGACAGACTGGAGAAGAGACAGCTTGAAAAATCTTCACAAGGTAAGTGACCCAGCTTGGCAGGATGGGGGAGAGCAATTGTGGGGACCCCAGAGGAGGGACCATGACAGTGGGTCGGGGGAGGTCTTGGGTGGTCTGAAGCATGTGGCCTGTTCTATTGCTAGCCCCGCCCCACAGCCTTCTCACCCTGAGATACCTCTGTGCACTTAATGACCTGCACATTTGATTAGCAAATGTGTGGGCAAAAACAGGAAGTGGTCATACTGTTTGTACGTGATTTATTCTAACTAATTCTTGGCTTACTAATGTAATTGGCAGTCTCCATTATATTTGTAACTTGAGGATAACTTGTAATGCAAAAATGTAGCCTTAGCATACCTAATAAGTAGGACATTAGTAAGAGTTTTGCATAAAAATTCCATGGTCAAAGCAAATATTTTCTTCCAACAACCTAAAGCATGATTCTATAGGTGGAATTCTTCAGGTGAACAACATCAAAATCAAGCTGGCAACTCCTGGCATTCAGCAAAAACAATACATGGTAATGACTGGCATTCAAATCATGAACTCCTTCTTGCAAAGGAGTTTTGTTTTCTTAAAATAAGAAAAGTAAATCAGAAAAACAAGATACAATCTAATCATATTTCTAGTGCATTGATATGAATGACTGAAGCAGTCTGGATTTAAATTCATAATTTTTTAAAAAAAGTAAATAAAAATATTCTGAAATCAAAATACCAAGCAAAAGAAAATAGGTATCTGATAATGTCTTGTAAATATTTATAGAAGTTCAGAAATCAAAAGCAACAGTGGAAAATATAGCCAACTAAATACTGATTTCCAGATAAGAGAAACCGAAATAGAGTAATTCTTCATGATCAATGCAAACAGAAACCTATATGGAACAACCAAGCTATATACAGTTGGAAAAGGAATGTGCCAAGATTGTATACTGTTACCTTACTTATTTAACTTATTTGTAAATATATCATGAGAAATATTGGGCTAGAAGAAGAGAACTGGAATCAAAATTGCTGGGAGAAACATAACTAACCTTAAATACTATTCTGAAAGCTACAAATAAAGCTAACTTAAGGGTCACATCTTAATAAGTGATAAGAAGAGAATACTAATCAGGCAATGCCATTGCAAAGTCATTGCAAATAGGCAGACAAACAGTAATAGTCCTTATTCTTCTAGGGTAAAAAAAATTAATAGGCATTGTTGCTGAAGCCATGAAATAAAAGACATCTGGTGTATGGAAAGACTATGACACATCATTGTGATCCAAAATAACATAAAATGTGTAAAATGTTTATATAATTGTAAAATCTTAAAATTAAGGTAATATTTCCAAACATAAAACAATAGCAACTGTATGAAATTTGCGAAGCTTTTGGAAATGTTAAGTTTTAATCCAATAAAATAAAACAAAATAATCATCTTGTTAGCAAATTAGCTATATGGGTAGGGCACAAATTGCTAAATGAAGATACTAAAGAAACACATTGATAGAGTCCCAGGTTCCTGTAGGAGCAGGTTTGCTTTGCAGAAGGAATGTTGTTATATCATCCTTCAATATTTTGGAGGGCAAAGATCCAACAAAGAAAAGTTGTTGCCTTTGAATTGAATAGATGGGGAAAATTGAGAATATCTTAGATTACAAAATTATACAACACTTATAAAACCAGATTGCTTACTGGAAACACTCATAAGGTTTATATATTTGAGAGATTTCATGGTAAAAAAAAAGAAAAATAACTGGAGAAGACTCTGATGCTTGGGGAAAGGGTAGGCAATAGAAAACTAGGCTGGCAGAAAACAAGCAGCTAGATAACGTCAATGAAACACATGAATTTACAATAACTTCAGGGAAAAGGCTAACGGCAAACAATCTTGACAAAATAAAGTCCATCATATCATGAGAATGACTGAACAGCATTATTGCATCAAAACCAGAAGTGGTATTCAGCCTGTTCGCACCAGATTAGGCAAACCGGTAGCAAGGATTTGGCGTGGGTCGTCGAACCAGTAGTAAGTTCTGGCTGGCCATCCAGCCTGCCTGATGCTAGCCCCTTAAGGTATTTCTTTCTTTTTTTCTCTCCCGACAATCAGCTGTTCATACAATCAGCTGTGCCGGGATTCCCCTTGCTGAGGCCCAGGAAGGCAAAAAAATGGAGGGAGGGGCTCAGTCCCCCCTCCATTTTTTTTTCTGAGCCCCAGAGGCTCTTCTGAGGCCAGGAAGGTCCCAAAACAGAGCTGGGGGGTTCCTGTGTGCCCCTCCCATGCTCTTTTTTTTAATTCCTAAGTCCCAGAGGAATCTTTTGAAAGCAAAAACACCCCTGCAAGAGGCTCCTCTGAGGCCAGGAAAGTCCCAAAATGGAGCTAGGTGGGTAGCTGCAAAAAAGCAAAAAAACAAACAAACACACGCCTACCCAGTCACAAAGCCATGTCCACCTAGCCATGCCCACAAAGCCACGCCCACAGAACCAGTAGTAAAAATTTTTGAATCCCACCAGTGATCAAAACATTACATGATTTTTTTAATGCAGATACAGCTATGCTATGAAAGTTTAAGGTATTCATATTTCTCAAAGAAATATTTAAGGCATGGTAATACATTTCATGACAATAAACATAATTTGTGTGTTAGGGAAACTATACACATTGCTAGCAGAGGAAAAAGAGAGAGGAGTAGCATTATATATATCAAAGAAGAATTAGAATTGAAACTGATTTATAATGACAAGATTGGAAGAATATTAATTGTAGAGGTGGTTATACAAAACAAAAAGATTTTACTAGTAGGGATATACGCCCCCAATACAAATCACAGTGAGTTCTATAAAACTCTATATGCCAAATTAATAGAATTAGGCAACCCTATGATTTGCATAATTGGCTACTTTAATGCAATTTCTAACAATAAACAGGATTATGCCAGTGATCAAAAATATCCGCCCCCCCCCCCAAAAAAAAAAGAAATACATTGCCTAAATGTTTTTTCGATATGGCTGAAGAACTAGATTTAGTACATGCATGGAGGAAATTGAATCCAGAAGTGACCCAGTTTACCTTCTACTCCAGTCTACACAAATCCTGGTCAAGGTTAGATATGGCATGGATGAATAATGATTTACTTAAGGATATAAAAATATAGAAATATTAACCAACACTTGGGCAGATCATAACCCATTGCAAATAACTTGGAAAACCCAAACTTATAAAAAAGCTAGGTGGACACTTAACCCACAACTATTGAAAGAAAAAGGATACACTCAAAAAATTAAGGAAGAATTGGAAATATTTTTTAAATTCTATAAAAAACAAGATACCTCGTTGCAAATTCTTTGGGACACAATTAAGGTGTACCTAAGGGGTATATCAATAGCCTATACAGCCAACAGAAATAAAGAAAAGTGGAAGAAACAAAACTTGTTAATAAAAAGACTAAAAGATTTGGAAGATAGGCTAATGAAAGCCTCAGGGGAACAAATTAAAAATGACTTGATATTACTTAAACATGAATTGAATTTATTAGACCAGGAAGATTTAATTAAGACAATGCTATACACAAAACAAAATTACTTTGAATATGCAAATAAACCCAGAAGATGATTAGCGTATAAACTGAAAAAAGAAAACCAAAAAAGAATTATATACCAATTGCAAGATAATAATGGGATATTAGAGACGGAATTGGAGGAAAAGGAAACAATTGTAAGAGACTATTTCGAGAATTTATATAACCAAGGAGAAATAGACACAAATAAATTAAAAAGAAAGTACATTACTGCCATTGGAAGATAAAAGGGAGATGTTAAATAAGGAGATAACTTTAGATGAGTTAAAAGAAGCGATAAAAAGACAAAAAAGCAATAAAACTCCAGGCCCAGATGGGTTGCCAAGTGAATTATACAAAGAGATCGGAGAATCACTAGAAAATTTGTTCCTAGAGATTTGCAATGAGGTATTATTAGAAGCAAGAGTCCCAGAATCATGGAAGGAGGCCCATACTATATTGATCCCCCAAGAGGGTGCAGATACCACCCCAGGTAAAAAAATTACAGACCAATATTTCTTTTAAACACAGATTACAAAATTTTTGTGAGTGTGATGGCAGAAAGATTGAAGCTAAATCTCAATGAAAGAACTCACCCTGACCAGAATGGATTTCTTCCCATGAGACAGATTAGAAATAATATAAGAATGATAATTGATTTATTAGAATACTATGAAACACATCCAGGAAGCCAAGTTGCTCTTGTCTTCCTGGACACACAAAAGGCATTTGACAACCTAAACTGGGAATTTATGAAACGCCAAATGAACTTGATGAAATTCGGGGATAACTTCACAAATATGTTAGATTCAATTTATTTAACTCAGAAAGCAAGGGTAATGATAAATGGAGAATTTACCAATCCTTTTGAAATAAAAAGGGGTGTCAGGCAGGGATGCCCATTATCGCCTCTGCTTTTTATATTAGAAACATTACTGGACAGAATTAGAATGAATGAGGAAATTAAAGGTACTAAGATTAAAAGACAAGAATATAAACTACAGGCATTTGCTGATGATGTGGTCATTATTATAGAGGATCCAATAGAGTCAGGAACAACTTTATTAAAAAAAATTGATAAATTAGGTAAACTAGCCGGGTTGAAAATCAATAAGGAAAAAACCAAAATGTTAGTTAAAAATATAACAAATAATAAACAAAAAGAACTGGAAGAAATAATGGGACTACAAATTGTCAATAAGATTAAATATTTAGGTATATGGTTGAGAACCAAAACAATAACTTTGAAAGAAGACAATTATGTTAAACTAGTACAACAAATAGGAAGAGATTTGGAGATATGGAGCAAAATGCAGATTTCTTTATTAGGCAAAATTGCCACATATAAAATGAATGTTCTACCAAAACTGCTTTATTTATTCCAAACAATTCCTATATTATTGGATAAATTGTTTTTCAAAGAATTGGATAAAATTACTATGAAATTCATATGGGCAGGCAAGAAATCAAGAATTAAGAAAATTTATTTACAAGATAATAAAAGCAGAGGCGGCTTTGGTCTCCCTGCCTGGGAGACCTATTATAAAGCAGCAATGTTAATGTGGATAAAGGATTGGATTAAATTGGATAACAAAAGAATTCTAACATTAGAAGGATATGACTTACAAATAGGGTGGCATGCCTTTTTGTGGAACCCGAGTAGTAAAAGTCACTCATACTTCCAGAGACATACTGTACGCAAATCTTTGATAAAAAACCTGGTCTGATATTAGGAAAAATCATTATATTAAAGTTCCATTATGGTTGTCAACAATGGAGGCAATGTTCCACCCTAATACAATGGACATCAGTAAAAAGCTCAAATATTACCAAATTTTAGACAAAGAAGGAAAGCTCAGATCGACCCAAGAGTTAGAAAACCAAAAAATAATGATTGATCATTGGTCCTATTTCCAAATAGCAATAAGATATGAAAAAGATTTAAAAGAATTTGGAATAGAATCAAAGAGTACTAAATTTGATAAGATACTTTTGGGCCCAGACAAAAATATGATATCTAAATTATATCATTATCTATTGGAATATGAATTAGCAGAGGAAATTGTGAAAGGACCAATGATAGCGTGGGCAAGAAATTTTGGCCATAATATAGACTTAGAAGACTGGGAAGAAATCTGGCAGAGAAATCTTACAATAACTAAATCTGTGTTTTATAAAGAGAACTTATATAAAATGATATATAGATGGCATCTAGCACCCTCCAGATTAGCAAAAATATATCCAACATCCAATCCAATTTGTTGGAAATGCAAAAGGAACCATGGTACCTACTTCCATCTCTGATGGACATGCCCAGTGGTCAAAATTTTTTGGATTAGAATCAAAACTTGGTTAGAAGAAATTGTCCAGGGTGGATTGGAGTGGGAACCTAGATTGTATCTTCTGGGTATCATTAAGGAAGGTTATCCCTCCAAAGTAAAATATTTGATTATCCATATCCTAACAGTGGCACGTATCTCACTGGCTCAATTTTGGAAATCGCCTAATATACCACCAATACAATTTATTATTCAAAAAATTTGTGAATGTGCAGAAATGGAAAAACTCATACTAAAATTAAAAGGAAAAGAGGAGGTGGAATTTTACTCAACCTGCAATAAGTAGTATGATTGGCTAGAACATAAAAAAATGAAAAAGGGAATCAAGAGGGGAAAATAAACTTATGAAACAGACTACGATACATACAATGACAAACAGGAATCGTTAATGTCAGTCAGACTCTCTCCTACTTTAAACAATCAATAGAAGGAATTCATTGGTAAAAATAAATAGGTATAATCCAACAACAAATATTAACAACAGAACATTATGTTTGATAGAACATAAATAACAGAGAACCTGTAGGAAATAAGAAATAACTGCCACATAATATAATTTAGGAAATATTTAACTCACTGTTAAATGTATTAAAGGAAAGTTTAATTAGTTTTACCACAGAGATTATGGTAACGTTTGTATGAATCTTTGTTTTTTGAGTCTGTATATTTGTATATTTTAATTTTTTGGTATTCAATAAAGTTGATTTTTTAAAAAATGATGGTGGCCAATAAAATCAATCAAAGTTTTTCTTTACTAAGGAGACAAGGTCTTTTTTACGGAGATCAGGAGTTAAATTTTTAATTTTTCCATCCTATATTCCTTAATACTATTTACTTAACAAAAATGTGCACACTGATAAGATCTTACATGTCTGTACTTGAAAATGCACCAATAGTTTTTACTGACCCTACTGATTAAAGTCCTCTTTCATTCTACATTTTGATGCTATCTAAGATAGATTTGAGGTTGAGATTCATCCTCAAAACAAACAATTCCACACAGAGAAATAGTAGTATACCTAAGAAGACTCTTTTCTATCACAAAGCTATAAATAAGTAAGTCAAAAATTATATTATCTTATTAAAATAAAATTTCCTTTCCATGACTTGGGCCACAATCAGGGGTGGGTTTCTACCTGTTCTGTCCACCTCTGTAGAACCGGTAGCTCTGAAGAGCAGCAGACATAGAACTGGTTCTATGTCTGCTGATGTTTTTGCCTACCTGCCCACCCGGGCTCTTACCTGATTTTTATTTCCTGATTTTTCAACTTCAGCTGCCGAACGAGGCACAGCTGCAGTTAAAAAAGCAGGAAGAGGGCTGTTTCAAAAACTGCTTCTCTGCACGCAGTGTGCTAATGACGATGTACAGGGTTGCAGCTTGCAGGGAAGCACATCATAAATCACCAAACCTCATAAATCCCAAACCGGTAGTTAACCCTGTAGTATCCCACCCCTGGCCACAATGCATAGCAAACTGCCATGTACTCCTGATCAACTTGTATCACTTTTAAAAGCAGTAAGAGTCTGGTTCATTTTGTTGCCTTCAAGAAGAATAACTGTATTATCAATTATTCTTGAACTATATTCACACACTTTGAGAAAGGTTTGATATCAATATCACAGAAAAGGTTCCTAAATATTTACTCATTTTCTGGATATTTGTTTTATCTCTTTTTCTTTTTCTTTCTTTCTGTCTGTCTGTCTGTCTGTCTGTCTCTCTCTCTCCCCCCCCCCCCTTCTGATTAAAAAAATAACCTCTTTTAAATAATGATTTTATATCTTTAAAGCTTGAAAGAATAGTGATCTTTTAATTTTTGGCAACAACATTATGACACATTGTTAAGAACAATTTAAATCTGCTTCTTCAGACAATGCAAAAGTAAAATAAACACAAGGGAGCCATCACTCTGTCAAAGATCAACATACCTTTCATTTCTATGATTTATATCTTTAGCAAAATATATTTTATCCCTTAGATACAAATAGGTATAAAATAATAAAAGAGCTTTCCGTGGAATTTTCTCTTCTCTAACCTCACCTAAATTAATAATAATAATAATTTTACATTTCATTCACACCAGAAAAAATATGAGTTGCATATAGTTATTTAATCCAATATCCATGCCATCTGATAGCTAAGCCAAGGAAATAGAAAAATAAGATCTTTCCAAATCTCCCTTTTACATAATACCTTGAATATTATAAAAATACAATACAAGTAACAGAATTCATAGCGATTCCTTTTGCAAGAAGGTACCTAAAAATTTGCTCTGGGACTCCCTTGGCAAAGAGATGCAACAATTTGGAGATCATATTTCAATAAATAAAAATAATATTTTCCCCAAGTTTTCGTCTATATTTATTTTGTTTTCTTTTCTCCACTCAACTATAACATTTGGAATAATAATAGGATGGATCCCAAGCTTTCCATCTTTTACAAAGACTGCTCCTCAAAGAGGAAGAAAGACATCTATGATTCAATCCAATACAGTAATTCTGTATAGCATGCATTAGAAAAACATTTTCTTTTTCTGTCCCGCTCCAAATCTGTGGGAGGCATGTCATTAATTTTTTGAAACTTCCTCAGAACAGGACATTAAAAAAAAAAAGCCTCCCTCACTATCTTTTGGAGTTTCTCAAAATTTGGCTCCTAACCCTCCCACTTGTAAGAATTGGGCCAAATTCAGAAGCCTCACGTTCTTTTTAAGTAGTGTTATCAATGGCTTATGTTTCTGAAGGGTTTAAATACAGGTAATCCCTGAGTTACAACAGTTGATCACGTCCGTCATTCAAACTTATGAACAAAGACATAGGCACTGCAACATTTGTCCTGCTAATCACCTCCCCGCCAGAACTCCACAGACATTGCATCTATAGATTCACTTACTTTGCAATGATCTAGTGAGCCATCAGTTCCTTTGCTTGCCTCAGTGCATTTACAGAAAACAGAGGCCTAAAGTGATCACATGAGATTAGTAGTGTGAAATCTCACGCTACCGATCTCACTCTCAAAAAAAGCCTTTTGCTGCAGATCTCATGGAGGACTTGGTTTGCAGAGAACTGAGGCCTAAAGTACTACAGTGCAAGGTCAGGAGCACATGATCTCATGTTACTGATCTTATGTGATCTCGCACTATGATACTTTAAGCCTCTGATCTCTGACAACCAAGGCCTGTACAAAATCCACTGCAAAAAGCTTTACAAACAGTGGGAAAATATCTTTATTTGCAAAGCCTTTTGCCCCAGATCTCATGCAGGCCTCAGTTCATAGAGAACAGAGACCTAAAGCATTGTAGTGTGAGATCACGCAAGATCAGTATCCACAAGATCTTGCATTATAATATTTGAAGCCTCTGTTTGGGACAGTGAAATTTTGGGACAGTGAAATTGCATTGCTTGAAGCCTCCCATCAGCTTTCAAATATTTTTCATGCCAGTGTGAAGAGAGTTTGCAAGCTGATGGGAGGCTTGAAGCAATGCGATTACACTGCCCCAAATTCTCATTGGCTTGCAAATGCTTTTCATGCCATCCCAGTCTCAGTGCAAAGAGCACTTACAAGCCAACTAGACTTTGGGGCAGCAAAATCACATTATTTCAAGCCTCCCATCAGTTTGCAAGTGCTTTTCACATGGAAACTGGAATGGCACAAGAAGAGTTTACAAACTGATGGCAGGCTTCAAGCAATGCTATTTCGCTGCCTCAAAGTCTCATCGGTTTGCAAATGCTTTTTGCACTAATACTCTAAGCAGGCAAAGAAATTATGGTAGAGAGATTGCAGAGGAAGATCGTCATAAGGTAAGTGACCTTGCGTGGCAGGATGAACAGGGAGCAATTGTGGGGACCCCATGGGAGAGAACATGAGTTATCTCGGTGAGTTGAGGGAAGCCTTGGGTGGTCTGAAGCAGGTGGCCTGTTCCACTGTTAGGCCCCCATGGCCTTCCCCATCCTGAGATATCTCATATGCACTTAACAACCTACACATTCAATTAGCGAATATTTGGGTGAAAGTAGGGAGTGATCACAGTCAAGTTATGCGATTCATGCCTATGAATCCTCAGGTTACAAATGTAATTGGTAGGCTCCATTATATTCATAATTCAAGGACTACTTGTATTCATTTTGCTTTTTAAAGTTCATTTCATCCATTATTATTTTTTTTGGAAGCTACAAATAGGATACTGAATGCTGCCAGTCACTTATCTATCTTGTAGTATTCTATATAAAGAGCCTCACTTATACTTTGCTTTAACTTTAAAACATAGGTCGCTATGCAAAGGATAGATAGGAATGGCTCACATCTGACTGAATTTGTGGAAGAAATATGATTTGAGTTTTAAAATGTTTAATTCATTATTATTCAGTAGGGGTTTTTCACATTATATGTCCTATGGTCCCAGGTTTTGCTTAGAGAAGCCTCCAAGCAAATAAAACTTCATTCATTTGATGAAAAGCTCACCTATACCAAGCAGAAATGGATACATCATATTTTCATTCCTTTGAGATTAATTAAAGGGAAAATGAAAGATAGGTGTGTGTTCTTTGATACAGCCTTAGCTATAGCTCTTCGGTTATGCATGAACCTCTAATATTTCATTTTTAGATGATCACATCAACTCCAATAGTCAAAGTTAAACCAAGAAAAACTTAGTTAGCTTAGGTTTAACCAAGTTAGAATAGCCTATGAAAACTGAACAAGAAAGAAATCTGCAGGCCATTTAGAGAACTTAAAATGCTGCCTTATACAATACATGCCTTGACTGTTTATGACCTTATAAGGCTTCATTATTCTTTCCTTGTTCTAGACCATTCCCATACATTTACATTTGGAACCGTCTACCATTTTTTTTACTAGCTAGCTCCAATGGATCTCATGAAGTCCAAATAACTTTTAGATATATCTACAAAGCATTTTGCTGTTATGTTTATATTAACCAGTGTATTTAATATCATACAACCTCTAAATCCTTAAGTGTTTTCTGAAAGTAACTTAAAAATCTTTCTGCAAAGACATCTTTCTGATGTCATAATTCAATTATTCAATTATTGAAGATATTGGTAAGTTATATTGACAAGGAAGAATGGAAGTCTCCTGAAAAAATCTACCTTTTTAAAAATTAACTTGATGGAAGAATACTGCTGACTAAATTCAAATCTAAGCTTACATTCATGTTGTAACTAAAATCCAACAGCAATCCATTACATTGTTGCAAATATAGTATACAGGTTGTCCTCAACTTAGGACCACAATTGGGACCAGATTTTTTGTGGCTAACAATATGGACATTAAGTGAGTCATCATGTGGCTTGGCCCAATCCAGCTTCCCCAACTGACTTTGCTTGTTAGAAGCCAGCTGGAAAGTCACAAATTGCAAGCACATGACTGCAAGATACTGCAACAGTCATAAATGGGAGCCATTTCCAGTTGCCAAGCACCTAAATTGCCATCATGTGACTGAGCATACAATAATTTCATGGAGGAATTGTAAGTCACTTTTTCTGAGGCCATCATTAACTATGAACTATCATTAAATGAATACAGTCATAGGTTGAGGACTACCTGTAGCTGCTTCCACTAAAAATTCCCATTGTGATAAAAGGAAATGTTAGATATTTGGATAATTTGAAAGATGCTTTAAATGATAATGGTTTCTATATAAAAAACTATTAATACAGTGGCAAATAAAAAATAATTGGTACTAACATAACAGAAAACATAGAATTTAACAAGAGCATTGTGAATTTGTCACTAACTTCCCTAAAAGACTCATACAGTTAATGATTTAGCAGTCATGTCAACTAGTATTTTGGGAAGTCAAATATAAGCAGAAAGAGAACAAATGAGAATTTTAGAGTAAAGGTAATAGATCAGACAACTATAGGTAATAGGAATCTTTTTCATCATTAAGGACATGGTATGCAAAGCAATAGTAAGCAACTTTTGATCATGTCATTCATTACAACAAAAACATTGATTCGATGCACTTGGACTTTTAATAAGTCAAACCTCAACAGTAAGCTATGCCTCTTACAATTTCAAAGTCACACAATAAAAAAATATCAGTTGCTTTATACTTATAATTCATATGAGAAACACAACCTACTAGAAAGGCAGGATTCTATTTGGGAGCTAACCAAAATTAATCCAGTTTCCACCATCAACGTATTTTTTTATAAATCATTTAAGTATCATGCTTTCAGAGCTCAGTATTCCTAGATTCCTATTGGACTATATGTTGACTTTAGCATATGATCATGGATTGTTACACTAACAGGAAAATCATAAAGTTGTGGTTTTAAAAATACTTTGTTTAAAAAGATTATAGTTAAATCAAAATGCTCATAAAAGTTAATGCCGAACTAATTAACAAACTCAATGTAATTTGCTGGAAGCATTCCAGTTTTCCCAGTTCTCTGAACTGTACCATACATCCAACCATCATCAATCGGTTGTACATTGATGATGTAGTCACCATCTCTGAAGGAAACTTCATCTTCATCTTGGGCACTATAATCATACATAGCTCTATAAGTTCTCTGTTAACAGAAAATAGAAGAAAGTCCATTAAACAAATTCCATTAGAAGGCAGTTACTGGACCAATTAATACAACAATTTCTGTAAGCATATATCCATTTATATATAAACCATCCATCTAAAAACATTTATGTGACTAAAATTGCTGGCTGAATAAATCTGCAAACATTCTCTTTGTGTAAAACATATTTCAAAGAAGATCTGTAATCATACAGGGATATCCATAATTGTAGCCAAAAAATATCAAGATGATAGGCACAAACATGTGATCAAATAATCATCTTGACTGTTTTGTTTCATTCTTGGATGCCCATGTAATAAGAAAACACATTAATTTGTAGTATTTCTTCATACTAAATTTGAAATTTGCATCCTGGCAACTTTTTAAAGTATCAAGTATAGCAAAAGTATCTTTAAATATTGTTTAATTTAATACTTACCAAGCTAGCTGAATGTGGCTGTGAATGCATTGATCTCATAGATGACACACTAGTCTGGTGCATGTAACCATATCCTTGGGGCTGGTTTTGTTGGTAGGCCCCAGGAAGCACAGGGGCTGAATGGGAAATAAATAAAACTATATTACTACTTCATACTAAGATAATAGTATGACAATTTGCTCTCCTGTTTAAAAGATCACAGGATCTGCCTTCTAGTAGGAACTGTTGGTGAAACTTTTGTGTTATAAATATTTCTCTTAAACAATAAAAATACTTTCAAAAGATACTTTCAAAACAGTATTATCCATGCATAGACAGACAGGCACAAATTTAGATTCAAGGAACAGTGTAAGCACAGAACAAAATTTTAGAATTATATTCCTATACTCTGATTTTAGAGTTGATAAAGAAAATAGTACACAATGCACATGTTTTAAAGCAATATTCAGGAATTTTGAAAAAAGATTCCAAAATTGGACGCAATGACATGGTGACCCATTTAATATTCACCATGATTTATGATTGTAATTCTGAGCTCAATTATATTGGTAAATCACTCATATTATTCATTATTCATACACAAGTAGGTTACTTCAGCGCTGTCCATTTCCAACTCAGTGGGAACACATTACTCCTAATTTTCGGATGCCAATAAAATTGAAATGTATATATTCTACTTCCCACAAAAATTTTAAAACAAATTACCTATTTATTGACTAGAAGCCTGAGAGATAAAAGAAAAACAATTAAAACAAAAAAGAGATTCTCTCAAATGTATTTTTAAAGAATGGTTGTGTGCATAATGGAGACTGTAAGGTTAGCATAAATCATGCTTTGCTGGGATTAGATGATATGAGATGATGAATTAAGCAATAGCCTTAACTTCTCTATCATATAATACATACTGCTTGTACAAAGCTGTGGAGCTACTGCTATTTTTAGTCCCACATCCATAGCCTGTATATTGTCTAATTCATTATTTCTCAACATTTACAACTCAAAAGTGAGTAATCTTCAATTCCCAGAATTCCTTAAGCATCTGGCTGGAGAATTCTGAGACTGGAAGTCCATATGTCTTAACGTTGCCAGGACTGAAAAACCCTGATTTAAACAATAATAAACAATAATTAATTTTTTGAATAATGAAACACATTTGCTTGACAATGAAATATTTTCTGAAGTGGAAAAGAATTAAAATTTATCTTTACTTTCTTTTGAAGTTAGAATCAAATATATATAGAAATTTAAATTACCTTTAAAAGACCCAGGGCTCATTTTTTAATGTAAAGCTAAAAGCAAATTAAAAATTTCTTTTCTGCCCTTACTCAATTTTTGGTATCACTGTTTATCACACACCTATACATACCAGTATGGTAGTTTGTATATAATTGGTCTTGTTATATATACATATAAAGAAATAAGTAAAAAATTAAAACATGAAAGTCTTGGAAAAGATATTCAAATGCCATGTTGTTATTTAGCTACGATGATCGGAATAATGCAAGTTATGGAAATTTCTGTGACATTATAAGGAAGTGAAAGTTGCACTTTGAAGAAGAAGCAGAGTATTGATGTTTTTGAACTTTGGCATTGGAGAAGGTTCCTGCACGTAACATAGAAAGCCAAGAAAACAAGCAAATGGATCAATAAACAAATCAACCTAGAGCAGTGATGGCTAACCTATGACATGCGTGTCACTCGTGACACGCCGAGGCACTTTGACTGACACGCCTGTTGGTGTGGGGAAAACCTGCACATTTAGAGGCTGCCTGTGCTCTGCTCCAATCCCTGCTCCCTGCTTGTTGCATGGAGGCATGGTGTCACCGCTGCCGCGAGATCTTTGCAACAGAGAACCAGTTTTAACCGCCATAAACTGAGGTTTGTCAGTTTCATTACCTCAGGAACGCTACAGGAGGAAAGGAGATCCATGAGGTTCACAGCCCTAAAAGGTGGCCTTCTGATCCCCACATCCTGCACCTGCAGCCCTGAGACCAGGGAGACGAGTTTCACAGCCCTGTGTGATCACCCCAGCCCAGTCTGTCATTAACATCGCAGGAGGACTGCACCACAACAACCAGACACAGTACTCATGATAAGCAGCATCGGGTGGTTGTCCTGTAAGTGCAATTAATACTAAAATCTGCATTTCTGTCTTTGTGGCTCTCCCTTCTTCTCTCCCACTGTAAAATGCTTGGATGTCTAGTCTGCAGCATTCAGCCCCTCTCCAGCTCCTCTAAGCTTTAATTGCCTCCATAGCACCTCTTGCAGTTCTTGCTTCTCACCATCCTCACAGAGCACCATGCAAACCCTCCAAAAAAAATCTCCAAAACTTTTAGCTTTTTGAACTAATAAATATAATAAATATATTAAAAATATAACTCTTTCTTTATTAGGGCTGTAAATATTACCAAATTATTGATATTTCTTGAAGTGACACACGACCCAAGGAAGGCTACACTTTTTCCCGATTTTCGACACACCAAGCTGAAAAGGTTAGCCATCACTGACCTAGAGTTCTCATACAAAGCACAAATGACCAGACTCAAACTGTCCTATTTCATGCACATTTTGCAAAAGATCCGGCTTTCTATAGCAGACCCTAATCCTGGAAAAGGAAGAAAGAAAGATGAAAAGGAAACCAACAGCAAGATTGTAGTAGCAATGAGTCCACCATTGGAAGATCTGAAAATTTAATTTAGGGCAGATTGTCATGGAGAAAATTATGTGGCCACTAAGATTCAACATTGACTTGATGGCATATAATCAATATACATTGCTACGGACTGAAAGATATTATGGTGCAACCTTTCCCCTAGACATTAAGATGACCTCTTCAGACATAAATTTAATGTTTAAACATTTCTGTGTCTACAAAGACAATTTAAAAGCACTTTTTGGATTAATTCATTGATTACCACAGTTGAAGCAGGGATAGAAAATTATTTTTCCCCCACATAATAATTGGTAAATTCTCAAATTATCAGTTTACTTCCAAATGCAATTATGGACCCTAAAGCCCAAAATAATTTGGCACAGCCAGATTCTGCACGAATCCAGATGAACAGTAAGGAAAATTACAAGACCCCACCCATCCAAATTGATTACTACTCCACTCTTTGAAACCCAGTTAGTGTCCATTCCGAAGCAAACCTTTAAACTACTTCCATTTTGTGCAATAAGATTCATGTGATTTTCAGTTCTCAGACTGACTTTTGCCTTCCTTGTTACTAGACTTTGTTTCGTACTAGTTTTATTTAAGTTATTTTTACTGAGGATTGATTATTGATTAATTGATTGATTGACTGATACAGACAGTCTCTTTGGGATGAATACTGTTTTACTGTTAACCACAGTATCTGCTAGGTAGTCAAAACATGGATAAAATATTTTAGATTAACAAAGTATTTTTCCCCAGTTCAATTCTTCTCATATAATACTTCTTCAGATTTTTTTGTATTAGTTCTAGTAATAAATGCTTCTCAAAAAACCTTTCCTTCCATGTGCCTTTTATTTACAACACTGATGCTTTATAAAATTTAATTCTGAATGGAAATAATATGTATGCTTGGATTAAACATTTAAAAAATTGAGGAATCTGTGTTGGGAAATATAGTAAATTAATCTAACATGTAAGAGTGTTTTTTCAGATTTCATACTTTGGAACTACAGTGATTTAACTGTTCTAGTAGTATAAAAGTATACAAGTATAAAAGTATACAAAAGTATACAGTATAAAAGTAAGAAAAATTCTTCTTTTCAGCCTAACACATTTATTTTAACACTTGATTATTATTTTTTCACCAAAAAAAAATACTGTAAGAAAAAAACTCACAAACCCAAACATAAAATATACCTTACAAATTAAAAAAAATCTTACAGTTTAAAACAACCCCACAGCTGTCTGCTATTAATAGGAGTATTAAAATTATTCCATTCTAAAACTGAGAATGGAGATGGCAAAGCATCGTTTAAATGATCTGGAAATATAATCAAGCAGAACAGAACATTGTAATGAATATTTCATAGACATATTTAAAGTTAATGCAAAACCCACTTTAAAGCTCTGACAAACAACAATATGCATACTTATTAGTGCCCTATGTATATTCATTTATGGAAATACGGCTTCATTTTGAACACTGGAAGTCTTGATTCACTGAGCTGGGACTCTCACTTTTCTGTTCATATACATCACTAATTCCATAAACATATTAACAATAAAAGAAAAAGTTAAACTATCAGTCCAAAATAAGATCTGATAATTTTTATTGCACTTTTCAATGTAAGTTTGGGATAATAATCAGCTGACAAACAGGTGATAGTACCTAGGAAGATAAGCAGGGCCAAATCTAGTTACCACCTCGATGGAAGACCAAAAAAATCTCAGAAATCCAAAAGAACGTAACAGAACAAGAGCAGCCATTTTGATGTCAAGACATCAACTTGAAGAGGACTTTATATTATCAATCTTTTATTTTTATTATCTTGGTTAATGGGTTGAAGTGTCTGAGTTGCCTCTTTGGTGCAGAATTGGAGAGACTAGGCCTGTAGCTGACAGTACAAAGAAGCATACGGGTAATCCTTGACTTATGACTGGTCACTTAGCAAAATTACAACAAATCTACTTTGGGGCTACTTATGACCTAGATTCAAAGTTCCAACAGTCAAGTTCCCCATCCCATAGTCATATGAATGAAGTTTAAGGGGTTAGCAATACAGCTATATTTACAGTAATTGCACAGTCCCATGGTCATATGACCATCATAAAACAGATCAGGACTTATGACCATGATGTATCCAAAACCATCCCTATCTATTGGACTGGACGGAATTTGTACCTACTTCTTTAAAAAGCTATCCACTGCCATAGCTGAACCTCTAAGCATAATCTTTGAAAAATCTTTCAGGACCAAATCCTTGCCAAAACTATGGTCACAAGCAGGGGTGGGATTCAATTTTTTAAACAACTGGTTCTGTGGGCATGTCTTAGTTGGTGGGCATGACTTGGTGGTCATGTGCCTGGCTGGGCGTGGCCAACTCAACATCACTCACATCGAGGGACGCATCTCCTCGCCAGGCCTCTCATGACTGTGGAGATGCTGCAACAGTCGTAAGTGTGAAAAATGGTCATAAGTCACTTTTTTCAGTGCCATTGTAACTTTAAATGGTCACTCCACACAATCAAAGTACCAGCAAAGGAGGGGAAAAAAACTCCAGAGTAGGTCCTGAGACAGGAAGTCTAGTCTTGCCAAGAATGTAATAAGGGTTAACAGAGGCAGTTTCTGTAAGCAACAACACCAGAATGTTTCCTTCCTTACAGGATTAGGCCAGTAATTTCTTCTAACAACCGGTTCTCCAAACTGGTTATAATGTTAACAACTGGTTCTAGTGAATAGGTGAGAACTGGTAGAATCCTACCCCTGGTCACAAGCCACGGTCATCCCCATCTTCAAAAAGGGAGACCCCAGCCTAGTTGAATATTACAGACCAATCTTTTTATGCTGCGTCACCTGTAAAGTCATGGAATCAATTATTAACCAATCCATTATCCTCCACTTAGAGACAAACAACCTACTCTCTAATAAACAATTTGGTTTCAGAAAAAAACTATCCTGTAATCTGCAACTCTTACACTGCAAAAACATATGGACTACACAACTCGATCAGGGCAAAGCAATAGATGCAATCTACATAGACTTCTGTAAAGCCTT
The DNA here is from genome assembly GCF_900518735.1 of Pseudonaja textilis. The sequence continues at coordinate 842,437 of NW_020769339.1, forward strand.
TGATTCAGTGGTACACAACAAACTACTACTAAAACTAAAATCTTATGGTATCTCTGGACACCTACATAACTGGATAGAAGCATTCCTGTCTGGTTTGCGTCTCTTCAGTGACAGACCGAAATCCGCGATCGTGCGCTGTTTCGATCTGTGCTCACTGCTGGAGCACCCCGATCCTTTGGATTCGGGGCTGAAGCCACCCTGTAGAGGTGGTGAAGAGGGGGGAGATTGCTAGCCAAGTGGAGAGGAGCCGCATCTATCCTTCTTGGCTGGTCTAAACTCCCTTCTCCGAAGGCGGTTGCAGCGGTGGTCAGAAATGGCCACCTCAAAGAAGAACCCGACTGGATAAGATTGTGCAAGAGGAAGAAGAAGAGGAAAGAGGAAAGCAGGACAGACCGGGCTAAACAACAGAGAACATCTAAGCAAGGTACCCTGAATCTAAAAGTACCTAGAGGGATACTTCTAAAAGAAGATCTGTAAGCAGCGAAGGAGAGAGAAAAGGAAGTTAAAGACCCTTTTTAAGACTTTTATATTGACAATTACAAATGGTATTGAAAGAAATTTATATTAATCTATTTTGACACTAATAGGCAGCCTTAAGCTGAAATCTAAGTGTCAAAGGGAGAATAAAGATTTTTTTCTTGGTCATTGTAAAGCCCTAAAAAGGAGAAGAGTGGCGGCAAAAGGGTGGGACTTGGAATAATGGAAAAATGGAGTGCCACCTAGAAAAATAAAGAGGATTAACAGTGAAACTTTGAAAAGACTCCTGGGGATACATTATAACTGAAATCTTATTTAAAAGTACAGTAACCCACGGAAAGGAAAAGTAAAGGAAAGAAACAAGAAGGAACAATCTGGGATCATTTGGTGATTTAAAAATAAAGTTTTTGACATTGGTTTTTTCTTTCTTTTTCTGTTTTTACTTGAAGTCAATCGGGTGGTTGTTCAAAAGTGTTTAAAATGCCATCACTCCTGGAGGAATTGAAGATGAATCTTAAAAAACAGAAAGAAGATGCAGAAAGGGGAGGAAGATCCTTTGGCTTTGTATTTGAATTTTTTCAAATGGAGATCCTGAACTATGAAAAGCAAAAGGAAAAGCTTCAAGAGCAAGAAGAAGGGCGGGACAAAGAAGAAGCCATTTTCAATGATCAAATAATGCAAAGTGTGGTAATAAGGAGAAAAAGGGGGAAAGAGTTAAAAGTTTGAGATCAAAGGGAACAGCCAAAAAGAAAAATAGTCTGAAAAAGAAGTATAACAGCAAGGAGAAGCAGAAAAGAAAACTATAGAAGAGAAAATTAGAGAGAGAAGGGTATAAAAAAAAGGATGAGAAAAAGCGGGGAAAGATAGGGAAAGAACTTATGAGGGACAAAAACAGGAAATAAAGAAAAAGGGGAAACGTACTAGGATTAAAGGTATTTGCTGAGCTAGAAAACACAGAGACAATGGTTAAATTAAGTTAAAAGTGAGGATTCTGCAAAGGTACAAAAGATAGTGTTGTGACAGTAAAATACTGTAATGCGTTAGAAATGAAATAAGTAAATGATCTATGAGATAAAACTGTATTGTTATGTAATGGTATGTTTATTTATAATTAATGCAATAATAAAGAAGAGAGGGAAACATTGTAATTGTTTTGAAAGATTGATAAAATATTGAAAAGAAATGTGAAAGATTTATAAGGAAATTTATACCAGTTATTAGAATGAATTTGAATAATTATTTTGCTTATTAATAGTAAATAATTTATAAGATAAAACTGTATGACTCCAATGGTATGCTTATTAACAGTTAAGTAATAACGAAGAAGAGAGGGAAACATTTCAATTGTTCTCAAAGATTGATAGATATTGGAAAGAAACATGAAAGATTTACAAGGTTCATACCAGTACTAGAATGATTTTGAATAACTATTTGGTTTACTAATGTATGTATGTGTGTGTGTGTGTGTGTGTGTGTGTGTG
>NW_020769339.1:844794-927256 GCF_900518735.1 Pseudonaja textilis
CAGAATGATGAGATCTACATGATATAAAATAGATATTAGAAATTTGAATGTTATAATTGTAGAATGCACAAATTCAGTGTTTAATGAGATTTCATATGATAATAACAATAAGATTTAAAGGTATTGCACTTCGATTGGCAATCATAGGGGGAATTTTGCTTCTTAAGAATGTTGGAAGAGAACATATGAAATTGTAAAACAAGACAGACGAAAGTATAAGTACAATAAATAAAAAGATATAGAAATTTAAGTAAAAGAAATACAATTGAATAAGAAGAAAATGAGATAACCATAAAAAAAAATTAAGAGAAGTAAAGGGAGAAATAGTGAGAAGTTGGAAAAAGAGTAATAAGATATGAAGTTGAATACATAAGATGAATATGCATATGAAATTGTGTCGGTATGGAAATGTGATAACCCAGAACGATGCTGTACTCAAATAAGATGCTTTATTTGTTTTGTTAAAACTCAATAAAACTTTATTTTTTTAAAAAAGAAGCAGCATTCCTGTCAAACAGACAACAAATGGTCAAAATTGGGAGTGTCCTATCAAATTCTGTACCTGTCAACAGTGGTGTCCCCCAAGGCAGTGTTTTGGGATCAACTCTCTTCATACTCTACATAAATGACCTCTGTGATCATATTAAGAGCAACTGCACTCTCTTCGCTGATGATGTAAAGCTATTCAACACCACAGACTATACTACTACCCTCCAAAAAGACCTTGACTATGTATCAGAATGGTCAAACAAATGGCAACTTCAAATCTCAACAAATAAATGCTCTGTCTTACATATTGGCAAAAAAAATCAAAAAATAAATACAAGCTGAATAGTCAAGACCTTGTTGAGGATCCAAACTCTGTCAAGGACCTTGGAGTACTCATCTCTAATGATCTAAGTGCTAGAGCTCACAGTAACTACATAGCCAAAAAGGCATTAAGAGTTGTTAATCTAATCCTACGTAGCTTCTTCTCTGGTAATATCACACTACTAACTAGAGCATACAAAACATTTGCTAGACCTATACTTGAATACAGCTCATCAGTCTGGAATCCATATCATGTATCTGATATTAACACAATTGAGAAAATCCAGAAATATTTCACAAGAAGAGTTCTCCGCTCCTCTACTCATTGCAGAATACCTTATGCCACCAGACTTGAAACTCTAGACCTAGAAAACCTAGACCTATGCCACCTTCAGTCCAATCTAAATATAGTATATAAAATCATACATTGCAAATGTCCTACCTTCAAATGAATACTTCAGCTTCAATCATAACAATACAAGAGCACACAATAGATACAAACTCAAGGTTAACCGCACCAAACTTGATTGTAGAAAATATGACTTCAGCAACAGAGTGGTCAATGTTTAGAATACTCTACCTGACTCTGTGTTTTCTACTCCAAAAACTTTAACCTTAGATTGTCTACTATTGACCTCACCCCTTTCCTAAGAGGTCTGGTGCATAAGCCCACCAATCGTGTCTACTGTCCCTGTCCTATTGTTTATTTTTATTTTTCTTATACGTATCCATCTCATGTATTCAAAACTATGTTTATACTTATACCTGTTATCTTCTAAGCGATTGACAAATCAAATAAATAAATAAATAAATAATGCACAGGGTCCTTTAGAGTTCTAAGCTGAGGACTATCTATCTTGGGAGAAACCATGTGATGCATGTGGGCCAAACTCAGAGATCTAGTGTGATGTAATGGTTAAAATACCATACTTGATTCAAGTAAAACAGCTTCTGATCCTGCCTCCATCAAAGAATTTCAATGAATGGCTGTGGGTTAGTCACCTTCTTTGCTTTATAAGATTATCCAGAGAGAAAAAAGAGGAAGGGCTATGGCTAATACCATTACCTCCTGAAGGAAAGGCAGGACATAATTCTAATTAAATAATATTTCAGGTTTCAAGGAGAGGCATTTAGAATTTGACATGCCCCGTTCTGAGTTCATGCAATAGCTTCATGTCTGAAAAAATCGCTTCACTTTTGCAACAGGCTTCTTTCAAAACATACATTTTAGAACATCTCTGTGCGCAAGATTACATAAAGAACTAAAGTCAGGCTTTGCCTATAGGAGAGGCTTTGGGAGACCTTTGAAAAGTTTGATTAAGTGGAATCCTGAGAATAATGGTTCTTTGGTGACACAGAAATGTAAAAATAAAAATCTAGGAGCTCTATCATTCTAAGGCAATAGTACAATAATTTCAACCATAATGACTGCACCCATTCATCCAAATGAGTGCAGTCCAAAATGCTGTAAGGAGGAATATGCAAAGTATTTTAATATCAATTTGTTATGATCTTGAAGGAGTGCTATCCTGGAGAGCTAAATATAGTAGGATTTTGAAATAAGTCTTACCAGTAGTTACTTCAGTGGTTTCTGACTGTTTCAAGTGCAGCATTTTTTGTTTGGTTTTTAGTGGCTTGTGTTGGCTTTTGGCTTTTTTTGCTTTTCCCAGCCAAGCCAGTATAGGAACTGGCTGCTGCTAATTTAGACTATATGGAATTATATGGGAAACGAGAAGTAATATGGCAATAAAATACAAAGACTGCTTCCAGATTACCTACTTTTTCATTGATTTTTTAAAAATTCTTAGAATGCAGTACTGCAGGCTACTTCTGCTGACTGTTGGCTGCCTGCAATTTGGCAGTTCAAATCTCACCAGGCTGAAGGTTGACTCAGCCTTCCATCTTTCTTAGGTTAGTAAAACGAGGAGCCAGATTGTTGGGGGCAATATGCTGACTCTATAAACCACTTAGAGAGGGCTGTAAAGCACTGTGAAATGGTATATAAGTCTAAGTGCTATTAGTATTATGTATGTTGCATGTAAGTTGTATTGTATGCTGTACAATCCAGACAACTAAAGGAAGGGTGTGTTTGCATGCAATATTGTGCTTTCTATAGAAATATTGATAAAACAGTTAAATGTAAAGACTACTTGGTTATTTTGGTTGCTTTGTAGAATTTTGCTCCGGGCATGCTTTCTGGGCATGCTCTTGTAACCTGTTGATGCAGAAGGGCACATTTAAAAAATAAAATTTCTGTCACTTTGAGCTGATTTGCTGAGCTTTGATTTCTTTCTTTCTTTCTTTCTTTTTTCTTTCTTTCTTTCTTTCTAAATTTTATGGGCCACCCAGTTTACTATCGGGTAAACCTGTGATCGCCCTTTGTGGCCTTCCAATCAACCATTGACAATTCACTTAATAACTATGTGATTCACTGAATAAATACAATGATTTGCTTAACAACCATGGCAAAAGGGGGGTCATAAAATCAGGCATGACTCACTAAAAAATCATCTTTCTTAACAATGGAAATTCTGGTCCTAATTGCTGTCATAAGTCAAGGACTACCTATATATGTAGACATTTGCTAATGTTTTATCTGAAAGTTACAAATAGAGATAGCATACTGTAGTATATGCAGAACGTACTTATCTGTTTCCTTTTTAGTTTCTAGATTTTATGATTGCAAAAGTTTGCTTGAAAGTATACAGAAGAGTTGTGTTCAAGTAAGTGTGTTTGTATCACAAATTAACTTGGTAAACATGGGTAATGGTAAAAATGTCAATGGCAAATTCCATTCTGTGAACAATTTCAAATTCAATTGATAATTCTGCTATTTAATAGGCAATTAAATAACATGATAGAGAACCCAAATCAGTAGTGAACAATCTAGAACTATAGTACTTGAAAACCACCAAGATTTAAGAAGTATGTATAAAGACAGTAGGTAATTATCATCCTTGATGACCCAGGTCCAAGATTAACAAAAAAAAAATATTTTTATCTAATGCAATTGTCGATTCATTAGATTCAAGTGAAGATTGCTGAGTTAATTTTTAAGATGTGCAAAGAATGAGCACACAGTGACAGTTAATGGTGGATACTTCCGTATACCTCCTCCTTCATTAGATAGCCTTGTTGCCTCACTGGAGTAAGAAAATATAGAATCATCTGATTTGTCATCTCCAACGCCAGAAGTACTGGTAGAATGCAAATGGTATTGGCTACGTCTTGCTTTTTCTATAAGGAAAACACAATACTGCAATAAATAGTATTGTAATTTTAAAATAAAATTAAGGGGACCTTTTATTTTAAAAATACTAAAAAATAAATAAATACAATCAAGCAGCATTTTTTCACAGCAATTATATTTTCTCTCTCTGTCTCTCCCTCTCTCTCTCTCTCTCACACACACACAATAATACTTTAAGTAGAAAAGAGATTATTGAGGCCTAGTGCCATTGTTTATAAGGGACAGTAGTCATCAGGAAGAGCAAATTAAAAAAGAAAACGATTCAACCACATGCCATCAAAGGCCAAAGGAAAAAACCAAATTTTTATAGCTCATTTAAATCAAGTAAGGTGAGAGCTATACAAATGGAGGTACTGTTTCTTTTGTTTACCTGTGGAATTATCTTTCAAAAGCCTATTTTAGATCTAACAATTCATCTTTTGTGACCTTATCAATAATTTTACTATATATAATATTCCATATTCATTTGCTTTGACACTATAAACAACTGCTGGTAAGTGTAAATATGAATTCAAACTTACAGAAAGAAAGTTGGATTTAACTCTGTGGAACTAGAGGTTTGTTAGTTTCCATACAATAAGAACAAAATATAATATTTGAACACAGATACTTAAACATTAAAGTGAAACTTTCTCACTTAGTGCTATTGGTCAAAAGATACCTTGGCTGCCCTTTTTCTCTCAAATAGTTTTTCTCTAACCAGAAAACAGAAGAAAACAGCAACAGAAAACATAAAAATAGAAAACATATAGTAAATAGAAAACATCAACCATGTGAATCCCAATAAAACTTTGTGACTCAAGCAAGGTGATATGGAACAATGGCACAAAAGACTTTCTGGAATCATACAATTTGTAAATAGTTTTATATTGCTATAGAAGCTGGGCAAATGATTAAATCCCAACAGGCCATTTTTTTTTTTACAATCTGATGCCAATCTAATGAGTTGGTCTACATCTGACATCATCTCCAATCAGTCTCACTAAGTGAAAGTGAATTAGTTCTCATTAAGTGAAATTTCATTTGCAATAATATTCGTATTCATTTGCAAAAATATTCGTATTCATATTCATGCAGTCCTAGTAAACAAAATTATAGTATGCTGTTATTTTCACACAAGTGCATTTACTAGGTCAATTTTACTTCCAGGACTATAACAAACCAATGCAGAAAACCATAATCAAACAATACCCAAAAGCACATGTAGACTCTTAGACTGAATATTATCTTCCAAAGGATCAAGGTCGAAGATGGAGCCAGGATCTGTGCGCCAAACTTTGAGATCTTTCCCCCAAAAAGAAACAACAGGAGAATAGGTAAAAAAATCAAGGAGAAAATTCAGCTGCTCTATTATTAGAAAGACAGTAGCTAACTTGCTGTAGCTGAAACATACACTTTCTAATTATCAAAAGACATTATTATAGCAGTCAACATAGTCTGAATTCGTTAAGTTATTTTCAAACAGAGCTGGGGAACAATCTTCAATATCAAATTTCCTGTGTATATTGATTTTATCTAGTTATTTGTATCAAACAATGATTTATTTTCATTACTCCAGCTATAGAAGTAGATTCATATTTTGTTTGTAGTCAAAATAGTAACAAGTTTTCATCTCAATCTAGAACAGTGGCATAAACTCAATTTGATTGAGGGCCACATCAACATCATGGTTGCCCTCAAAAGGCCACTTGCATGTAAGACTATTAGTATGTATCATATTAATTCAGGAGTCCATTATATCTAAGTCTCAGTAGGATGCTGTGAGGTCTTCTGGGGTATAAGGGGCCTGTGGGTCATGTGATGAGGTGGTGGTCAGTCTCTTCCAACAGGTGGATACATGATGGGATGGTATTCAGGTGGTTGGTCGGCTCTTTTTCCTCTTTCTCTCTCTCTACCCCCTCCTCTCTCTCCTACACTGCCTACTAGGGTCTCTTTCCACAGCCTCTGCTCCTTTGTCGATTCTTCTGCTTGCCTCCCTTTCACTCAAACTCTTCTCTCCCACAGGCTTGTTCCACAGAAGCTTCTCCTCTCTTCCCTATTGCCTTCTGTCCTTCTCACTCCTCTCCTTTTCCTGCTAAAACCCCCTCTTTTTATCTCCTCTCCTCTCTCCCTGACTCATCTTTTTCTCTCTTCTGGGCACATCCCTCTCTGGAGCTCAGGCAGAGCTCTAGCATTTTCTACCCATGCAGCTGTTTCACCCATGAGGCTGATGCTACCTGGCTGGCCTTTGCATGCAAGTCTCATCAGCTGGAGCTGCATGCACTGATTCTGAAGTCTCTGCTGAGCCCTGCCAGCTCCACAGGTCCAGCTGACTCCTTTCCCCAAGGCTGCATGCTGCTACCAGCCAACAGCTAAGGCTGCCAGAAGCACCAATCAGCTGGAGCCATGCACGCTGATCCCAGGGCCCTAGCAGAGCCCCAGCAACACTGGAGCTCCAGTTGACTTTCCCCCCAGACCTGTTTAGCGCTACTGCTGCTTCAGCTCACTGTCCTGCTACACACACGACCCAGCACTTTCCGTCCTTTCTCTTTCATTCCCTCACCAGCCACTTGCTCTTAGGCAGAGGGCACTGCTGCCACTGATAACACACCCAAAGAATTGAGAAGGTAACTACTCAATCACCTACTACTACTAATCTACTTGCAGGCCAGATCTAAACACATCACAGACCATATCTGGTCCGCAAGCCTTGAGTGACATGTCTGGTCTACAAGCTGTTTCATAAGCAACCATATTTTTCAAAATAATTTGCTTCCCGTAATAATTCAGAATTTTAGCCATGTTTATCTCCTTCATTGGTATAATTCTATAACATAAAAACTTAAAAATGTATCTAAATTTATGAACTATATATGCCTTGTCCTATAGCTAAACAAATTATACTGTATGCAAATGATACGTTTCTGCCTCTTTTCTTTTTGATAATTAAATTCATATTGTCTGCAAAAAAAATACTACGAAACTTTCAAATTCTTATAAAAGCATTGTTTATGTTCTGCAATTCAAATTCAGAAACAACAGTGCAAAACTGTGCTTGGCCATAACCCTATCCAGGTCTTCATTTTCTTACATTGAACGCTAATGATAATATGAAGTCATCTCTGTTGACTGCCAAGTTGCAGTAACAGTTTGTGAGCCCCAAATCTATCTCTTCTTAAATGCCAACTCACAAGGGTATCTGAGGACAGTGTTGTCTCCATGATAGTACCCCAGTCATAAAAGACATATTGCAAACCATTGTTTCGCATGTATCTATAAATTTATCGATTTAACTTGCTGTTTTAAAATAATTTGTTACAAATGGTTTTTAATGTTTCACAAAAAAACTATGTCAAACTAATTTTCACTGGCAAATGAGACAAAGCCCTCAAAATAAAACTTGTAAGATGCTTACATATATGTGTATGAAAAATTCATAGAATGAAAGTGTAAAGAGACATTGACAATGACAGTACAAACATTGAAAAAAGTTTCATCTAATTCACTAGTCTCTAAAGCAGCTTCCTTAATTCAGTATATTTATAGAAACATTGGACTACTAACTTATTCAGCTTTTCACTACTTGCCAATTCAGTGTTAAGTAAATATAATCAGACACTGTTCAAATGCTCTGATAAGAGTTTTAAACTAGTAACATGCCAAAAAATAAATAAAATTTATTTTCACCATGGTACACAGATGGACTATTTTCTTACCAAGTAAAGTAATATTTTATAGCAATAAAGTGCTGGTCTTACAAGATATTGAAATGGTACAACTTAATTCCATTCATATTGATCTATAAAAAATGTCAAATGGCAATTTGTTCTGTGATTAGTTTCATTATTAAAATAGTTTTAATATTGGTCTTTCATATTAACAATTTAAATACTGATTGTATTATGTGTATTTTTTTAAAAAAATTAAGCTCTTGTCAAGCAATTTAATAATAGATTAATTTTTTTTTCGTTATTGGATTAATTAATATTTTCATTACTTTAGCGGGCACTGCAATTAGCACTTTTCTGGGAAACAATTATTGTCTGATAATCCCAAATGACCTATCATTCTAATATGATAAATAAATTTGATATGACACAAAAGCATGTAACTGCAAGTGTCAATAGCATTTCAGTTATATTAATTATCTGATGTCAGACTCAAAAACTAAGACAAACACGCAGATTCTTCTAAGCTATTTCCTGTATTGTTCCTTACCGATAGATAGAAAATATAGATAGTAAGGAAATGCTTACACCATTAATCAGAGACTCAGAGAACTTCTAGGGAGGAGCTGTTCTGGCAATTTTCCTTCCACTCAAACTATCTAAACTTCTCTGTCTTTTGCTCCTCAGGAATGCTGTCCTTCTACCCTCAAATTACATTCCACCACATCTTATCACCAAAAAATGTGTAATTAGAGATGGCCACACAAGTGTTTCTGATTCGGTAAAGTTATAGAAGTGACTTACCCACAATTATTCCAGGTCTCCTATCCATTTCAACTATGTGTGGATGAACACCTTTGTATGCAGCATCACTAACCACTTGGGTATTCCTTCTCACCCGTTCAGTTATAGGATCATCCACTACCGGAGTGAATCCTCTGCCTTTTGTCTTCTCAAAATCTTCATGATATTTGACCTGGAAAAAATATGTACATTGTCTGAGATTCAAGTATTAAGAATACTTGATAATTATTGGGCATTGCCCTTCGCTTGTATTCAACATTATTCAGAATTTCTATCATGCAGAAAGATGTTCTTCTTGTTTTTTTTCCCCTGAATTCTCCTCAAATTGGCTCCAGTAGGTCATTAATAGAGACTACAGAGAATACAAAAGAAAGGGATAACAGATTCACTTGGCATATATTATTCCATCAGCCAGCGATAATATCCCATTTTATTGCATATTACACAAGTGGTTAATTATCAACATGCAATTTTTGTCAGTTTCAGTGCTGATCTCTTCTGATTCTCCGAATCAGAAACTGATACGTCAGTTTCAGTGCTGATCTTTAAGAATATTTTAAGTAATTGCATCATTATAGTCACAATCAATTACATTCTCATGCAAGTGTTGATATTAAACAAATAGTGCTTCTTGTTAATCCACAAATTACCAAAGCTAACCCGGCTATTAAAAAGTCTGTATACAGGTAGCTCTTGATATCTTCCATTATGCATATCTATGACTAAACCAGAGAGATCAGTCTTTGATAAACATGTAAAGTTTCAGCATGTTGCAAATTGGACCTTATTTTTATTACTTTACAGATGGAAAAACATTACAAAAGGGTTTTTGTGTATGCATAAAGAACACTTATAAGAGTTAGGTGATCTATTCAGTATTCCTACATTATTTTTCCTGGATCCTATATAGACAGCAAATCACAATAATTCATATGGCTTCTTTGCAGCAGCAAAGTCTGTCTCCCTCACAATATTAATAGAGAGGCCTTTCACTTGCACCACTGGATGCTAACACAGACCAGTCACAGTGTGAAATTTTATAACAGTAGTGATCCAACAAGATTTGTCACAATCAAGTGATGAGAAAGATGAGCACATGTAGGTGCATTGCCGCAGAAAAAGTAGGGGATAAAATTTTATAAAGCTTGTGAGAGGAAGAGAGAATGGTCATAGTCTCCCAAACCCAACCCCCAATTCCTGTAGAGTCAATATCTTATTTCTTATGACTTTGTTATTTACTGGTTTTATATACTGGAACAGAACCCACAAATAAGGAGAGTAACCTCTAATTTTTCAACCCTTCTCCAAGATCATAATATATTCTGCACAATCCATATGCATAACTTTGCAAGACAATCACAACAACCACATTCAGAATTTCACTTTCACACATGAACCTCTAACATGCACAGGCACAAGGCAGTGTGTGTCATCCTCTCCTGTTAATCTGGGATGTGGAAAGAAAAGCACCATGTGACATGTGTTTAAAAAGCCACTCAGTGAATTATTAGATAAATCATTTAATTAGTATTTTAGGGGGGGAATTACATTGTTAGCAACTCTACTCCATCAACCACAGTGCAAGAAGAAATCAATTCCCACTTCAGTAGTGTGTGCAAAGCTTTCTCTGTTAATTCGGTGTACAACACAATACTGTTTCTTAGAACATACTACTTATGTGAAAAATCTACCCTACCATTGAGATGATGTTTTGCGTTTCTTTGACATGCCTTAACTCGGGTGTATCTAGAATCACGCTAGGTCTACCTTTCATTTTCTGCTGATCTCTGCTGTACTTGACCTGTAAAATATATCATTACACAGAAATATTTTGAACACAGTTAACCTTTGAAAATATTAACATTATTGTTATCATCAGTAGGACTGCAATCGTGTTCATTCAAAACCTGAATATCAATGATCAGATAAGTTGCAGTTCATAACATTTGAATGGCTAATGAATGTTATAAAGAAAGATTAAACCTCAGAGAACATCTTTCTGTAGTTATTTTAAAATGTCAAAAAGGAAGGATCCATTCTTGATCAAACAGACAAATTCATTAATGCAAAACAACCGAAAGAAACAAGAGACAAAGGACTTGCCGAGCTGATAATTTCTTGATTCTTCTTGACTCTTTCCATTTCAGGAGTGACACTCACTGAAGTACCTTTACCAAGCTGCTCTTTATAGCACACCTGATAATTAATGATTAAAACACATATAACCTGTGATTGAACCATGTTAAATAGTGCATTGCATTAAACAACATTTGATAGTTAAATTCCCTTTTGCCACTTTGTTTCAAGATTATTAATACTGCATACTAAAGGATAAAAAGATTGCTTTTTCTCTGGTTCACTATTTGAGGGGTGAAGCAAAATATTAACATACATAAATATTGCTAACATAAATCTAATTTACTTGAAGGTGAAAACATTGTAATGAAACTTATAAAGAACTTAGAAACTCATACTTCTAAAGCACTTAGAAAATTTAGAAAAGTAGTTTCAGAATAGCAGTATTGAGAAGAAAGATTTCTCTGTACCAAATTATTACAGGATTTCAAATATGGATATACAAAAATATCTGTATTTGGGGTCTCTAATTCTAGTGCACTATTTTATTTCACAGCATGAAACAATATCACTAGTACAACTTTTACTATTCATGCAACACAATGTATAGTACCAATCAAACTTACTGTGCTAATATTTTTCTGATTTTTCTTTACATGTTCAGTCACAGGGGTCTCTGCTACTGTTATGCCCGCACCTAATCTTTTCTTGTAAAGTACCTTCATTAAACAAAGAAAATAAAATAAACACAAATTCTAGGAAACATTTAGGTGAGTGGGGAAGGATCTATTTTATTATTTGAAATTTTTGATATATTTTAGTTTTTCATGAGATAACTAAATCAGCAGAGAAACTCTTCATTTTTTCAGCTCTTATCTACTGGAATTCATAGTAGTTAAAGTTTTGTATTAAAAGAACATTCTTTTAGGCTATAGCACTACTTAAAATCTCTTCTTCATAGGATACATGTGAGCCCAAAACAAAACAAAACAAAATCAGGAAATGATTAGAAGAACCATCCCTGCTGAAGACTGAAACTAATCATTCATTCAGATTTGGCTTCTAATGCTCCTATAGATAGATAACTTTGGAATAAACCTGAGTTCCCTATTGAATTTAGCACATAGGCACCATATCTAATCATCTGCCCTTAGATGAGAAATTGTAACAGTCTTATTTATAGAATATCTGTCTTACATTTCCTGAAACTTTTTTCATCTTCATCAAGAGGCAATCAGACTTCATCGAAGAAACTTTAAAGCATTTTGGATTTTACTTTGTTGTTGCAAAATGGCACAAATTATGCTATTGCCAATATTGTTTTGTTGTTATATGTTGCATATATCCATCATTCTATAATCTCTCTGATGAGTAATACCACCATGGTGAACATAGGAATTGACAAACACTTTGTACAATGTGACAGTGTGGAGTATGTAGTAGAAGGCACAGAGAAGAAAAATTCTTATGGGGTTCTTAATTAGCAGCCATGTAGTAATTATAACATTGAGTGAAATGTTTCTCACTTTAGGATATAGAAAACACCATTGGGAGAAATATTAAATAATTTATTAAATAAATGAAAACCTCATAATACTCTTATGATTCATTTCAATCTAGTGGTTTTCACAGTCCTAGTCTGAATCATGAAACTGTAACTAACTCCATTCACTCAGTGGTACTATAAACTTTTGAGCGTCCTGAAGAATAAAATAGAGTTGGAAGGGACCTTGGAGGTTTTTCTAGTCCACCCACTTGCTCAGGTAGGAAATCTTACACCATTTCAGACAAATGATTGTCCAATTTCTTCTTAAAAACTTCCAGTGTTGGAGCATCTACAACTTCTGGAAGCAAGTTGTTCCATTGATTAATTGTTCCAGCTGTCAAGAAATTTCTCCTTATTTCTAAGTTGCTTCTCTCCTTGATTAATTTCCATCCATTGCTTCTTATCCTGCCTTCAGATGCTTTGGAAAATGAGTTGAGTCCCTCTTCTTAGTGACAACCCCTTAGATATTGGAACACTGCTATGTCACCCCAGTCTTTCTTTTCATTAAACTAATCATACCCAATTCCAGCAACCATTCTTTATATATTTCCAGTCCCTAATCATCTTTATTCCCCTATTCTGTATTCTTTTTAGAATCTCAATGTCTATGTAAATCATTGCAACCAAAGCTAGATGCAGTATTCCAGGAGTGGTCTTACTAAGGCATTATAAACCAATACTAACTAACACTTCACATAATTTTGATTCTATTCCTCTGTTAATGCAGCCTAGAATGGTGTTGTCTTTTTTGGCAGCTGCAGCACACAACTACCTCATATTTGAACTAGGACTTCAAGATCCCTCTTACAGTTACTATATTGACCAGGTACTACCTATACTATTATAAGTGTTCATTTGATTTTTCTTGCCTAAATGTAAGAACCTTATTTTTTTCACCATTTAATTTCATTTTGTAGATAGTGCCTAATAATCAAGGCTGTCAAGATCCTTCTGAATCTTAAGCCTATCTTGTGGAGTGTTGGCTATTCCTGCCAGTTTGGTATCATATACAGATTTGACGAGTTCCCCATCTATCCGCTCACCCAAATCATTGATGAAGATATTAAAGAGAACCGGCCCTAATTATTAGTAACTAAAAGTATTAAAAATATAATTGGTAACTGAAAGTACTGTTTCCCTCCCTGATAACTTTTTAAATAAATAAATACTATGATATGTCATTCATGCATTCTTTAGTTCTTGCCTTTCTGGCCAAATGTAAATAATTTTAAGGCAGACTTTCTTAGTCTGCATCCTAACATGTTTAGAACCTCAATTCCTAGTACACTTAGTCTGCTTGGACAAAATCCTACCATCTCTACTTTAAACACTTAAAATCAACTATAGTGTATATTTCTTAGAAGTATAGATACAGGCTTTCCAGATACAAAAATCAGCTAACTAATAGAAAAAAGAGCTGAGAAGGAGGATGGGGGAGAAAGGGGGTGAGGGAGGGAGAGAGACAGAGAGAAATCAACAAAAATATCAATTTGCATTTACATCTTGATTGTGAGTTATGCAAATCTCAATTATTTGCAGTTAAGTAGATGAAAAATTTAAGATAAAGATAAGGTCTACCTGAATTAAATACATTTTAGTCACACGTTGACATATCCATGTTTTTTTTTTCATGGAAACCATGTAAAACTAGTTCCCAGCTCACAATATTAATTCCAAAGATTCAGAATATTAATTCCAGAGAGAGAATTTATACAATTTATTTGGAAATAATATGCATATTTCTACTGTTTCCTGAAACACAACAGAGTTAGTTAATTCAATGCTACATATTGCAAAATATGTCTATTATAATTACTGCTACTTACAGCACTGATATTTCTCTGTGCATTTTTAATCCTCTCAATTTCGGGAGTATTTGGCACAGCAGAATAACTACATAACATCTTCACTGCTTCATCTTTGTACTTCTTCTGAAAAAATACCCCACTACTTATTACACACACTTAATATACCAACATTAATTGGCAGTTTAAATTGGGTTAAATTTGTTTACATCAATCCAATTACCATTAAAAAATTCATTCCCACTGTCAGATTTAAATAAACTGGGCATTAAAGTCTAAATAATTAATTCTAGACTATTCAGTTACCTCAAGTTCCAAGAATTATATGTGTAGTTCTTTGAAATAAGACTGCTATCAGAATAGGAACCCCCACACCCAGGAGAATATCCCTATTGTATGAATAATTCCTAAATATTGCTCACCTGACTCACTATGTCGGATGCCTTCCTTGCTCGCTGTATTTCTGGAGTATCTGGGCTTATAAGCATTCCTTTCCCTTTGATTTCAGTTTCCAAGTCCTTCATGTATTCTTTCTGCAAGAAATAGCATACTAAAGAATTCTGAAATATATGCAATCTTTAGTCATTTGTATGATTTTAGTCATACTTGTATGACCTTTCAAATATTTTATTGTAACAAAGAATTCTGATGTCTGATTGCACTTTCATAGGATTTAGTTTTATTATTTTTGTATGTTTTCTATTTTCAATTTCTTTTTTGTCAAAACACATTTTAAAGGACCATTATGCTTTATTTTGAATGCCATTGAATGCTTTGTTCTGGACTAACCTGGCTTGCGAGTTCATTAGCTTTCTTTGCTCGTTGTATATCAGGAGTATCCATGCCCACTTGCATTCCCTTTCCTTTAATTTCCATTTCTAGATGTTTCCTGTATTCTTTCTATAAAGAACAGAACATGAAATAATCAGATCTATAGCAGCTTCAGCTTTTATACCGGACTTTCTTTAACCTATGGTGCTTTTATTAATTGATACACTAGAACAGGGCTGTCAAAATCCTGGCCTGTGGGCTGGATGGGTTACACTCTGGCCATACCCACACCCAGTTTAGCAAAGTGGGGGAAAGTCCTGATACATCACTTGACACCGCCATGATGATGTGAGTTTGACACTCTGGACAAGAAGATCAAAATGTTTTATACATTCAGAAGAAGTGGACTGTAGGAAACAGTCAGATATATTTTTCATATCCTGTTACTAACTAAAAATAATAATTACAAAAGTCTACAGTATCCTATTCCATCTTGGACTTGTTTGCTATCCTAAGTTTTGGATATATATGAAGGTGAACACCAGATAAAGAACCAGAAGCTGTGATTTCACATTGTTGCAAATAAATAATGTTAACAATGACAATAATTTATTACATTTATATGCTTTATAGTTGACTAGGACCCTGAATTGCATTCAAAAGTAAATTAGCAACAGCTTCCAAAGGTTTTAACAGATTTAACAGATTAACAGAGTTGGAAGGGACCTTGTAGATCATCTAATCCAACCCTCCACCCAAGACTCTACACCATTTCTGACAAATGGCAGTCCAATCTCTTCTTGAAAGCCTCGAGTGATGAAGCTCTCAGAACTTCTGAAGGCAAGCTGTTCCATTGGTTGATTGTTCTCACTGTCAAAAAATTTCTCCTTATTTCCAGGTTAAATCTCTCCTTGTTCAGTTTCTATCCATTATTCCTTGTCTGGCCTTCAGGTGCCTTGGAAAATAGCTTGACCCCTTCCTCTCTGTGGCAGCCCCTCAAATATTGGAACATTGCTATCATGTCTCCCCTGGTCCTTCTCTTCACTAGATTAGCCATGCCCAGTTCCTGTAACTGTTCTTCATATGTTTTAATCCCTAGTCCCTAATAACCCTAAGGCTTTATAGAGTGGTATTAGTACTTCACTTGATCTTGATTGTATCCTCTCTGTTAATGCACTTAGGATTGCATTAGCTTTTTTGGCTGCCACTGCACACTGCTTGTTCATATTTAGCTGGGTGTCCACTAAGACTGCAAGATCCCTTTCGCAGTTACTGCTATTAAGCCTGGTTTTACCCAGTCTACATATGTACTTTTGGTTTTTCTTGCCTTAGTATAGGACTTTACTTTTCTCTACATTGAATTTCATTCAATTTCATTAGATAGAGCCCAGTGTTTTAGTCTGCCAAGATCCATCTGGATCTTGAGCCTATTTTCTAGGGTGTTAGCTATTCTTGCCAGTTTAGTATCATCTGCAAATTTGGTAAGTTCCCCTTCTATTCCCTCATCTAAGTCATTTATGAAGATATTGAAGATACTGAGCCTAAGACAGAACTTTGTGGCATCCCACTGCTCCAAGGTTCCGTGAGCTGTTCAAGGTGAGCTGTTATATGGGCATAATGAAGCAGGCCCATAACTTTCTGCATTGATGGACTACCTTCTGGACTACCTTCTTCTTAGCAATTTTCAAAGACAGCCCCATGTAGTCAAGCTATGAGTTGACCAGGGCTTGAGTGACTGTATGAAGGTATAGTAATACCATACACTGTTATAATATATAGACTTATGCTTTGAAAATATCTTAAGCAAACCTGGCTTGCAATTTCAGATGCTCTCTTTGCTCGCTGTATTTCAGGAGTATCAGTGCCAACTTGCATTCCTTTTCCTTTTATTTTGGTCTCCAGATCTCTCCTATATTCTTTCTGTGAATATAAGAATATATATTTTAAACTCACAAGCATCATTTTGGAGATGGGAGGTAGGGGGGAAGATAATTTGTAAATACGCATACATGAACATTTATGACCTGTACATGCAGAATTGAGGATTTATTGTCTGAAATAGGCTGTTTCAAAATTGTAAAATGTATAGAAGTTTAAAATAAACATGTTTGAGAGTTGCACATACAAAAAGTCATTGTGAGGTCATACCCCCCACTCTCCCTCCTTCCCTCTCTCTCTCCTCCCCGCTCCATCTTGTAACTTATAATGGTATTAATTTCTAGTAAGATACTTAATTTTGGTATATTCTCCCACCAATAATTTAAGCATATAAGGAATGCTTCATTACTTTGAATGAAATTTTATATTATCTCCAGTATTATTTTCTTGTTTAAATATAAATAATTAATACATAATGAATGCTTGTATAAATAATATTCTCATATCTATTCTGACTACTCAAGAGCCATTATGGAGGATACAGGTCTCCTGTTTCAAATATCTGGAAGTAATCCTTCATTCTGCCAATAGTAGGAAACCTCATGATAAGAAGATACAAATAAATTGAGTAAATAATTATAAGCCTGTGAAAGCTGGAAATTGGAATAAATGTATATATTTAAATCTTGATAAACAATAAATTTTGACAAGTTCCCACAAACATTTGTTTCTATACTGTTCATTTGTATAATAATAATTCAGCAATCTCATTTTTCATTTATCTACTATGTATAACTAAAAAAAAACTGAAAAGAAAAGGAAGATAGAATTTAAACAATATAATGACAAAAAAGATAATTTATCTTCTATTTATAAATGTTACCTCTTTTAGTAAATCTGTTACATGTTTCACAGGTAAGAATTCTAGAGTCTTGTCTTGAATTCAAGAGTCATGAGGTAGGAAACGTCATGGGGACTATGTTGCTGAAAAGGCAGGAGCTTATCCCCCATCCTTAAATTACTTAAGACAAGAGGTGGCCATTATATACCTGCAGAACTCAAATTATTTGAAGCAAAGCCAATAACTTCTTTATGGTATCCATCTGGGCCTTTTCTCCAATTTTGCACCATTAGAACTCATTTAATCCAAATTTCTAAAATCAGCCCTACAGGCTCCACAATTTAATGCCACCATAAGACTAGAGCCAGACCTCATTAAAGTGGAGGCTAAAATGTGGGTAACAGTTACTCAACTATTGGCTCAGACATTCCCATTTTCCCATTGGCCTTGTCCCACTAACCATGAGGAATGCTTTTCAGACTGCACGAAAAAAGGCAGTAGCAATTAAAATATAATCTTTGGGCTTGACTCCAGATCTTCCATTCATCAAAAAATATGATGAAGCCAAAACATTCATTAAACAGTTGCAGACACAGAGTGACAATTAGATCTAGCCAGAAGCCACAATTTTATTGCTAGTGACTCCCACAGACATGTTTCCTCTCCTACGACATAACTAACTGATCTTGAAGTGACTAACCAATAGTCTTTATTCTAGCGTGATGTTATCCTCTGCCCTCAAGCTGCCCTTGAAGGTCAATACTGGAGATTTCCCTACTTGGAGAAACAATGCCCCAGTAGCTCTGGATACACAAAAAAAATAGATTATATACTTCTTACGATTATTGCATAAATATCTGGGATATTATCTCACAATTCTATACTTCCCTATTGCTTTCACATACTTATGCTGCTATAACATTTATTCATTCATTCATTCATTCATTCATTCACTCACTCATTCACTCACTAATTTAATTTCTACAGCTACCCGTCTCAGTCAATGACTCTGGATGAATTGCAATTCAAAAAATATATTATAATTAAAAATATTAAAAAATATATTAAAACAATAAAAACCATCAAAAACATCCAGATTAAATACAAGATTTAATATTACCAGGTTCAGCACAGCAGTGTTTAAAATCCATCTAATGATGAGCATCTCTTAATGAGCATCTAGGTCATTATTATAGAGTGTTGTGATAAATTTAGTCTGCCCACATATTGCATTTATGTTCCCTACACCCATCTCCTACTTCCCCTTTAGATTCCTTTTCCTGTTTTATATACGAATCCTGTTTATTCTGGTTTTTGACTATAATAAAGATTTGATTTGAATGATTTGATCAAGTCAACTGCTCTGCTTGCCCTCTTCTCATCCTGACTTTTTATGGAGAAAGAGAGCAGAAATAAAATACATACCTTTCTGCAGTGCTCAGAGGTGAAGAATTTTCCACCAAGCCTTGTGTCAGTGCCAACTTACCAGTTCACAGGATACACTAATTCATAGTGGCAAAGAATCTGTCTGAAGCGTACTGTCTGGATTTGGGAAAAATACTGTATTTTTCGGACTATAAGACCCACATTTCCCCCCCCCCAAAGTAGGTGGAAACGTCTGTGCGTCTTATAGAGCAAATGTTGCCAAAGCCCTGCCCACCCGCTTGCCTCCACCCTTTGGCTTTTGCCTCCCAGCAATCTGCCTTTTTGCCGCAAACAGCAAACAACTGAATCAGCTTCAGCACAGACTGATTTAGCTGGACCATTTGCGGCTTCCACACATCCCATTTTTGGCCTGGTCCAGGTGACAAGGATAGGCCATGGTGGGGATCCCTGCCGCCTGGAACGGGCTGAAAACAGGATGCACAGAGGCCAAAAATGGGACACACGAAAGCGGCCATAGGTGGCAGTGACAACAGTGCCGATGGACAGCGGTAATTCCCGCAGCATGGAACAGCTGACTGGCAGTATTCCAGGAGGCTGATCCAACCGCCAATCAGCTGCTCTTGCTAAATCAGGCTGTGCTGAAGCTGACCAGGCTGTTTGTTGTTTGCTGCAAGGAGGCAAGTTGCTAGAGGCAGAGGCTCTTGTTCTCCTCCCCAAAAGTTAGGTGCTTCTTATAATCCAGAGCATCTTATAGTCTGAAAAATATGGTAGATGCATGCATTTCTATAATTATTTAAGGAACATTCTCCTTTACTGACCTCACTAACAATTTCAGATGCTCTCTTTGCTCTTTGGAAGTCAGGAGTTTCTGAAATAAGCTTCACTCCTTTTCCCTTTATTTCCTGTTCCAGATCTTTTCTGTATTCTTTCTGTTATTTAAACAAAAGATATAAGCATATTCAAATACACACACATTTTCCACTTACTACAAAACTAAGAATTGATTTGATTTAGATACTTGTGTGGACAAACTTTCCATGGCATTTACTAAGCTTTACAAAGTGTACTTACCTCATTTAGTATCTGGGATGCATTTTTTACTCTGATCAAATCTGGAGTATCTTCAAGAACTGCTAGTCCTTTTCCTTTCCCTTCTTCAAAATCTTTTCTATACTCTTTCTGAAGTAATAAAATCAGCTTTAAATAGTGAGCAAGATCTTAAAAAAGAAAAAAAATCTTTCATAGCAAATATTTTAAAGCATAGCTGAATTTTTCTATAAAATGTGAATTAAGGAGTATATATTTATCATAGTTAAAACAGAACTGAGAAATCAAAAAATATTGTAAGATAATCTTTACCTTGCTCCCGAAAAAAAGAAAACATTCTTTTACTTATACACTATGGTACCATTACGTGGTTATTTTATAAAATCATAAGAGCTTCTATTCTGGATGGCTTTCAGGATTACAGACAAGTAAATGACCCTGTCATTCAAATTCTGTTAATGCTATCATTATTCACAAAGGATCACTAAATGCAACACAAAAGGCACTTATCCACAAATCAGAGTTACATCGCACAATGAGCTCTTGTGATTGAAATGAGCACATAGATGGATATTATATTAAACTTGGCAGAAAAGGCAAGTCTTAATTATTTTAGTCTTGACACACTTTATCCAGAAGAGGAAATAGACAACTTATACTTTCCTCTCTAATTGTCAAACCAAGTGGTACCATTTTAGTTTTATCTTTTGGGCATCTTCAAATTCTAAGCAGAAACTCCATTCAGTCATTTTACTATGATAAGAAGATACAAATAAATTGAGTAAACAATTATAAGCCTATAAAAGCTGGAAATTGGAGTACATTTATATATTTAAATCTTGATAAACAATAAATTTTGACAAGTTCCCATAAACATTTGTTTCCATACTGTTCATTTGTATAATAATAATTCAGCAATCTCATTTTTCATTTATCTACTATGTATAAGTACAAAAAAACTGAAAAAAGGGAAGACAAACAGATAGAATGTAAACAATATAATGACAAAAAAAATGATTTATCTTCTATTTGTAAATGTTACCTCTTTTAGTAAATCTGTTACATGTTTCACATGTAAGAATTCTAGAGTCTTGTCTAAGTCCAAGGCTGCTTTCCCTCTGATTTTTTCTTCGAATTCTTTTCTATACATTTTCTGTATCCAAAAGATTGTTGATTATCAAAAATATATATATGAAATATTATTATATATATAATCAAATATATATGATCTCAAACATACTTTACAAAGTATAATTTAAACATTTGCTAAATATCAAAGTGTGGTTCTAAAATAATTACTGTAATTTGGGGTAAGGACAACAAGATCCAAAGTATCGCTTTACTCATTCCATATGTCTAAGAATACTTTTAATTTCTGTTTTCTGAAAGGGATGTGAAAGGGATGTGAGATATTTGAAAAAAAAGTTTATACTACATCCAGCTAATTTGCTGCTCAACAAGTCCAATCTTCTACTGAGTGAACCAAAGACTGGATTCAAATATTGGATTGTTATTTTCCAAAAGCCATCACTCTGCAAAACAAATAATTCCCTCAATACTGTTCAACTATTTACAAAGTGTGCACTACTATATGTTAATCTTCTCATCACTCCTTATCACCCATCCCCTCCCACTTGTGATTGTAGGACTGTAACTTTGCTGCTTGTATCCTTACGATTTATATTGACTTTCATAGTATGATTTGATTGTTGATTGTACCTATGACTATCATTAAGTGTTGCACGTTATGATTCTTGATTCTTAATGAATGTATCTTTTCTTTATGTATAGTGAGAGTATTTGAACCAAGACAAATTCCTCGTGCATCCAATCACACTTGGTCAATAAACTATTCTATTCTATTCTATTCTATTCTATTCTATTCTATTCTATTCTATTCTATTCTATTCTATCAGTTATTCTATTTCACAATAAATTACATAAACCTCTCATTTAAATGCTGCTTCACCACAACACTTTGGATACTACATTATACAGGTAGTCCTTGACTTACAACCATTTATTTAGTAACCACAATGGCACTGAAAAGAAGTGCTTATAACCGTTATTTATACTTACGACTATTGCAGCATTCACATGGTCATGTGATCAAAACTCAAGACACTTGGCAACTGATTCATATTTATGATGGTTGCAGTGTCCCAGGGTCATGTGATCATTTTTTGCAACCTTCTGATAAGCAAAGTGAATAGGGAAGCCAGATTCGATTGAAAACTATGTTACTAAATTAACAATTGCAGTAATTCACTTAACAATTTATGGCAACAAAAACATCATTACATGTAGTAAAACTCACTGAACAAATGTCTCACTTAGCAACAGAAATGGTGGGCTCAATTGTGGTCGTAAGTCGAGAATTACCTGTAATAATAATTTCTCAAAACATCACTTACCTCACTTTGAAACTTTTGAGCTTCTTTTGAAATTTTGTATATTGGTGTGTCTATAAAATCTAGCATAGACTTGCCTTTTGATTTTTCATATTTCTCCTTATATTTAACCTAATAAAAATATCAGACATCAATTTAAAAATCAATAACCCTTTAATTCATCTATATACTGATTTGAATCAAATTTCCACGTGAAAAGAAATTCTCCTTTTATCTATAGAAAAGTAAAATCATTTGCATGTATATTTCCTTCCTTTTATATGTATTCATTATCTATGCAGGAGAAATTTGGTTCACTATCTGTTGGCTCAGTGGTAGTTGGTGATTGAAATACAGAAAGTAATATTGTTCCTGCTGCCTTGAGTCCAGAAGTGGTTCCATAGACATATTGGTGAGGTACCAAACCCCAGACTGCTCCTGAGCGAAGGAGTGGACTGTCTGACAGTTTGAACTGAGGGAACGGAATGTTAGACAACTGGCAGTTGGAACAGAATTCTTTTCAGGTGGAGGTGGAGTAGACTACCCATGCTTTGCAACAAAATCATGCGATCAGGACATGCAGGAGAAATTGGCTCAGTGGTGGTCAGTGATTGAAACACATAAGGGAATATTGCTCCTGCAGCCTTGAGTCCAGAAACAGTTCCATAGATGGAAGTTGTAGATATTTTGGTAAGGTACCGATGTAAGGAGCCCCAGACCACTCCTGAGTGAAGGAGTGGAACGTCTGCCAGATTGAACTGAGGTAACGGAATGTTAGACAACTGACAGTTGGAACAGAGTTCTTTTCAGGTGGGGAGGAGAATAGAACCCCTTAGCATCAGAGCGTGTTAATTATTGTACAAGAAATACTGATGATCTGATGGTCATTAGTAAAAATCCTTTCTTAGTGAGCACTTAGAAGCCAAATGGAACATGCATGCCAAATTTCAAGTTTGTAGGCTTTACAGTTCTTGAGATTTCGTGATGAGTGAGTGGTACATGCATTTTATATAGAGAGATGTGGGCATACCTGACTTTGCAGAACTGCATTTTCTTTGTGGTGCAGCTGTTCAGCAGTATCCAGTTCAAAATGATAGAGCCCCTTAGTTTTCACAAATACTTTCTTATAGTCATACTGAAAAAAGTAAATATCTTTAAATTTCAAAGTATATTTTGAATTTAGAGCCAGTATATCTTTGTGTACTTTAGGGTAGGGATTTTATGAGTATACGTATATATTTCACCAACTTATGATGCCCTAGAAAGAAGAGAGGTCTCTTTTTTTGACACAGAAGGAGTCTGCAGCTGTCAGCTGTTTATACAATGATTACTTAAATGCTTATGAAAACTATTGGGAGGGGGGAATCTTTGAAGCAGTTCTGTGAGAATTGTGCCATTTAAAATTGGTGTTTAAAATACTGATATTTAATACTGTTATAATATATTGAA
The DNA here is from genome assembly GCF_900518735.1 of Pseudonaja textilis. The sequence continues at coordinate 868,495 of NW_020769339.1, forward strand.
TATCAGGTGAGACCCAGGGATTTTGTAATAAACGTTATTGTATTATCTTATTTGAGACGATACAGCTACAAAATATCTTTTGACTATTGGACTAGGTAGAATCCTGGAAAGCTTTGTCAATATGGGAGATCACTTGCAATCCTTCAAGACCTAATCTGTAATAAGCAATGTATTTAAATATTAAAGTTTTCTGAATTATAGAAGCCAATATCTGTCTTCAGTGATCTATTAGAATCAATTAATTATTGTTTCATCTCTTTTTAAAAGTGAAAAAAGTACTTCCACTAAGATGATTTAGAAAGATGGGAAGAAAGTAATTTTTAGAAGTACCAGTCTCTTCTGTCAGTCAGAAATTTATTACCTTCGTAATGGATATAACAAGTCCAGAAAAGCAATGCATATATTGAGACTTGCTAAGCATTCTGAAGCCTGTATCATTCAACAAAATAGAATCAAAATATCACCCCAAATACCTCCATAGTCTAATCTCTATTAAATTGAGGAATTACATTTTGCATGATACAAGAAGCTAATTTGATCTGGTGCAGGGGTTCCCAAACATTTCTATACTCCAGGACCCTAGAAGGCTTCTGATATATTCTCGCATATCTTAAAAAAATATGCATATAATTATACATATACATTATAATTTGAAACTTCTAAACCCATGTTTTCACACTCCATGGATATCGTCTTGCACCCCAAGGTGGTGTGAGGTTGGCAAACCCTGGTCTAGTGATTAAGCCAAGAGGCTAGAAAGCAGGAGACTGTGAGTTCAAGTTCCATCTTAGTCATGAAAACCGGTTGCGTGATTCATTCGTTCTCAGCCCATCCAAACCTCATAGAGTTATTCTTGTAGAGAAAAAAGGAGGGAATATGGATATGTTTGCCACATTGAGTTATATGTTTTATGACCTCAAAAAGTAATTCATGGCTTCTGCTGTCCAGCCAGTTATAGTTAATGGGAATTGGTATAGTTAGTTAGTAATTGGGAGCTGTCCCCTTAAGGGAGTGCATCATGATAAATGTAGTTATGGTATCCTGGGAAATGTAGTCCATGTCATGTCATGCCCCTGGTGGAGTCTGACTCTAAGGAAGAGGAGGAACAGCCAACAGGGAGTGGGAGTGTGGCTCCAGAGGTGGTGGAGGAGGCTGGGGAAGGGCAGAGGCCAGCTGAGCAGTCAGAGGAGGATCCAGGCCCATCCCCTATCCATCCTAGGTCATGCAGGGAGGAGAAGATCAGGGAAAAGTGAGGTCTACTCAAGAGAAGATTACCATGATCCTCCTCGTGGCTTGCAGGTGGGAGCTATGTATATAAGTTTCCAACTGTGCAGTTAGAATTGCTGAAGTCAATTAGTGTTCACCTTGAAAGAGGCTTATCTTTGCTGGTGTTCTTCCCATGGACTTTTCTCGGCTTCCTAGAGTTTATAATTAGTTATCTCAGCTTGCTTCAGAACTCTCAACAATACGGTTTGTTTTGGTTTTCTGTTTGCCTCCTTATTTACTTTTGTGACTTTGAACGGTGCCTAATAAAACAGTGAAGTTAAGTTGAAGGCTTTACAGGACTTTAATATATGTTTTGGGTTTTGGGTTATTTTGAGAGACTACGGGTCATCACATTTTGACTTCAGCCACTCCTTCAACTTATTTTTGCTTTTTGTGGGGTGACCATGGATCAGCTCAGAGCAGAGATTGCCCAGTTAACCCAGCAAGTGGCTCTTTTGACTGCACAGGTGGCATAAATGCAAGCTGCCCAGCCACACCGAAAATGACCAGTGACAGTGCCAGATAAATTTGATTGTTCGCCAGCCCAATTTCCAGCATTTCTTTGGGCAGTGCCAGCTTTACATAAGCCTTCAGCCTGCGGGCTTTCCCACTGACCAGGATTAGGTGGGGTTTTTGATTAGTTTGTTGTCAGGCTCTGCAGCATGTTGGGCGATGCCTCTGCTGACCCAGCACAACCAGGTGTTGGACAATTACGCTGAATTTTGCCATCGGTTTCAGGCCATGTTTGAGGACCCTGTTCGAAGCCAAACAGCAAACAGATGTTTGAGAGAGCTGAAGCAGGGGCATGGCTCACTCATGGATTACATTGCTAGTTTTCGGGTGGTTGCTCAGGATGTACAATGGAATGAGGCAGCACTGTTAGACCAGTTCCAGGAGGGTTTGTCATCGGAACTTCTGGATTAGTTGGCGCACACTGAATGTACCCTTCAGGAGATCATGCATTTGTGTCTTCGTATCGATGCTAGACTTCAGCAACAACAGGTGCAATGACGGACAGAGACCATATCTGTTTCCAGCAAGATGGCGCCCTTGGTGGAAGTGCCTTTGGAGGAACCCATGCAGTTGGGGGCTGGCTGCCCTCGCCTGACTCAAGTAGAAAAGAATAGACATCATTGTGATGGTTTATGCATCTATTGTGGCAATCAAGGCCATTTTCGGCCAAGTGTCCTGTTAAGACATCCAGAGCAGCGACACCTGCGGTGGCAGGAAACAAGTATTGCTTGGCTTACGGGGTTCTGCAGGTCAGGTTATAAAGTCCACAGGCCCGCCATCTTCACCAACCTTGCCACCCTCGCCACCTTTAACATCTTTGACATCACCACCACAGTCGCTATTGGTGAAGCATCTTGTGCTGCCAGCAAGTGTGTTCATGCCTGATGTGGGAGCGGTGGAGATCCCAGCTTTGGTTGACTCAGGGGCCACAGCCATTTTCATGGATGCTCATTTTGTCAAGGAGTGGTTCATTCCTCAGCAACAGGTATCCCCACCAGTAATGGTGGAGAATATTGATGGTCAGCCCCTTCGTTCAGGACCTGTGGTTGCTGCAACCAAACTCCTTTGCATGTGTATTGGGCAGTATGTGAAGAAAACCGTGTTTACGTTGCCGCAGTGCCTCATTTTCCGGTGGTGCTGGGTTTGGAGTGGCTACAGGCCCATGATCCACAGATTGTCTGGTTGTCTGGAGCTGTGCAGTTCCTTGTTAGGAAGTGCACCACCATTGCTTGCGCTCCTGTGCAGGGAGTGTGGCTACACCCGTGGACCTGGATCTACCTGCGGAGTTGGTGGACTTTGCTGATGTGTTTGGGGAGAAGGAGGTGGATCAGTTGCCTCATCAGGCATATGACTGTTCAATCAACTTGTTGCCTGATGCCAGTGGGTCAGATATATTCCCTGTCAGAACCGGAGTTGTCCGTGTTGTGGAATTTTATTGACTAGAACCTCCGGAAAGGGAGGTTTATCCACCCTTCTACCTCCCCCATTGGCTGCACCGGTGCTTTTTGTGAAAAAGAAATCGGGGCAGCTACGTTTGTGTTGTGATTACCGCAAGATGAATGCCACCACAGTGAGGAATCAGTACCCACTTCCCCTCATCCCTGAACTGATTGAGCGGCTTCATCAAGCTAAGATCTTTACGAAGTTGGATTTGCATGAGGCCTTCAATCTGGTTCGCATTCGTACAGGGGACGAGTGGAAAACAGCTTTCTGGATGAGGTATGGGCATTTTGAGTATACCATGACGCCTTTTGGATTAACCAATGCCCCAGCTGTGTTCATGCATTTCATGCACAATGTTTTCCGTGATTTGTTGGATCAATTCGTGGTCATTTATTTAGATGACATTTTGATTTACTCTCACTTCCTGCAGGAACATTGGCAGCATGTGCGGCTAGTGTTGCAACGTTTGCATGATAACCACCTGTTTGCTAAATGTGAGATGTGTCAGTTTGCACAAACCATGATTGACTTCTTGGGACATCATATTTCACCTGCTGGGGTGGAAATGGACCCAGAAAAATTTCAATCGTTGCAGGAGTGGGAACCTCCACAGCGGGTTAAGGATGTGCAACGACTGTTGGGGTTTGCGAACTACTACCGCACATTTATTCCCTGATTTGCTGCCTTGACTGCTCCCCTTTCTAATCTGCTCAAGAAGGAGGAGAAGTTCCATTGGGGTGCTGAGGAGCAGGCAGCTTTCGAGGCATTGAAAGTCGCTTTTGCTTCTGAGCCGATCCTCAAACACCCTGATCCAGGCCAGCCATTCATGGTGGAAATACATGCTTCCGATGTGGCTGTTGGTGCAGTGCTCCTCCAGGCCTATGCTCCCACCTTGTTCCCGTGCACTTATTATTCCCGGAAGTTGCCGGCTCCAGAGCGCAACTATACAATTTGGGACAAGGAGCTATTGGCGGTTAAGGTCATTTTTGAGGCACCACCTGGAGGGGTCTCATCACCAAATCGACGGTCGGACGGATCATCACAATTTGGAACACCTACGTACAGCTCGGACATTGAACCAGCATCAGGTGAGATGGTCCTTATTCTTTGCTTGATTTGATTCCCAGATGACCTATGTTCCGAGTGGAGGGAATCAACATGCCCACGCCCCATCTCGGAAGCCCGAGTATACTCGAAGGCAGGATAAAATCTTGCCCTGTACGGTGATTCTGTTGGAGCAGTTTGCAGCCACTGAAGAACCTGTGGACCTTCGAGTGAGGATTCAGGAGGCGCAGCAGCAGGACCCATTTGTGACAGCTCGACGTCAAGAATTGGATGAGAATGGGAGACAAGAGACTCCTTGAGCATATATTGGGGACCTGTTGCAGTTCCATGATCGCATTTATGTGCCTGGAGGTCCTCTTCATGGCCTTATCCTACGTCAATGTCATGATAGTCCGGTGGCAGGACACTTTGGGGTGTTCAAAACACTGCACCTCATCTCTAGGACATTTTGGTGGACGAGACTTAAACATGATGTGTCGGGATATGTGGCGTCCTGTGGGATCTGTTGCCAAGCCAAGTATGCTCCTGGTGCGCCCCCTGGTCTATTGCAGCCCTTGCCCACACCAAAACAACCGTGGAGGGAAGGTTCATTGGATTTCATCATTGAGTTACCACCATCGAATGGTGCCACAACCATTTTGGTGGTGGTGGATATGTTGACTAAAATGGCCCACTTTATTCTGTGTGCGGGTCTTCCATCAGCCAAGATAATGGCTCAATTGTTTATCTCCCATGTTTTCTGGTTGCATGGTTACCAGGCCGCATGGTACCAGATCGGGAGTACAATTTACGGCACACTTCTGGCAGACCCTACTCATGAAACTGCAGGTTCAGGAGTGTCTGCTCATCACCCCAAAACTGATGGGGGGATAGAGAGAGTGAATGCTATTTTGGAGCAGTACCTCTGCTGTTTCAGCAATACTCTACAAGACAATTGGGTGGAGGTGCTGCAGGTGGCGGAGTTTGCTTATAACAATGCTCAACATGCATCCACCTGTGTGCCTCCTTTCTTTGCTAACTATGGGTTTCATCCATGACTTTAGCCCCGTCTGATTCCCCAGTTCTGGCAGTGGATACGTTTTTGCAGGAGTTAAAAGCCGTGCACCACATGGTCTGCGATCAACTACAGAGAGCCAAGGAAGACTATAAACGGTTTGCAGACTGACATCATCGTGATGTTCCACCTTTAGCAGACAGCGATCGGGTTTGGCTCTCTCTACTCGATATTTACCAACGATGCGACCATCGAAATAGCTCAATCACCATTACTTGGGACCTTTACCGGTCGAGGCGGTGATCAATCCTGTGGCTTATCGTCTCTCCCTGCCATGGACCATGTGTATTCATCCTGTTTTTCATAGTTCCCTGTTAGTCCCTGCCTTGCCAGATAGTCCGCATATACTGGCTCCATCACAGCCGGCCCCAGTAGCCCCTCTGGGAGAGGAGGAATACAAAATGTATGGCATCCGAGATTCATGCCAGTTGCGGGGCTGATTTCAGTATTTGGTGGCATGGAAAGGTTATGGACCAGAGGACTTCACCTGAGTCGATGCCACTGATGTTCATGCTCCTCGTTTGGTCCAGGATTTTCACGCTCGGTTTCCTCAATGTCCTTGTGCACCTGGTCCCGGGGGAGGGGCCCCTGCAGGGGGGGGGATAGTGTCATGCCCCTGGTGGAGTCTGACTCTAAGGAAGAGGAGAAACAGCCAACAGGGAGTGGGAGTGTGACTCCAGAAGTGGTGGAGGAGGCTGGGGAAGGGCAGAGGCCAGCTAAGCAGTCCAGGCCTATCGCCTATCCATCCTAGGTCATGCAGGGAGGAGAGGATCAGGGAAAAGCAACGTCTACTCAAGAGAAGATTACCATGATCCTCCTCGTGGCTTGCAGGTGGGAGCTATGTATATAAGTTTCCAACTGCGCAGTTAGAATTGCTGAAGTCAATTAGTGTTCACCTTGAAAGAGGCTTATCTTTGCTGGCGTTCTTCCAATGGACTTTTCTCGGCTTCCTAGAGTTTATAATTAGTTATCTCAGCTTGCTTCAGAACTCTCATCAATGCGGTTTGTTATAGTTTTCTGTTTGCCTCCCTATTTACTTTTGTGACTTTGAACTGTGCCTAATAAAACAGTGAAGTTAAGTTGAAGGCTTTACAGGACTTTAATATATGTTTTGGGTTTTGGGTTATTTTGAGAGACTGTCATCACATGTCATGTGGTCACGTCTGTAATCCTGATTGGTCACTGAATTGGCCCTTGGTGCGTTGGGGGAGGTTTTTTCACTCTTGCTCGGACCCTAGCATAGTGCTAGCGTCTCTCCTTTGGCTCTGCTATTATGGGATGAAATAGGGGAAAGATTACTATCATTTTACACTATGATTTCAACTATGCAAAGAATTGAACACTAGATGCATCTTGACATAACTGTGAATTACCCTGAGGATACCTAATATAATCCAATAAAAGAAACTTTGTACGGAAGAATTTGTAGAGTTATCTATCTTTATATTCAACAATTGACAGAATAGTAAAATGATAAGTAGATCTGAATTCCTGCAATCCCTCAGTAAAAGGATGGTGGAAATTTGACTCTGGTCTCCCAAAAAGTAAAAGCTATTTGAATTCGTGTGATAAAGCAAAAGTATATTGAAACCAGGACTCCCAAGTCAAAGCACAATGTTAATCTGAGTCTCCAAAGCAGAGATATAACTAATCAGATTGCCTGAATTGTCATTCTCTCTCTCTCTCTCTCTCTCTCTCTCTCTGTACAACGGAAGTTTTACAGGCTGTTTGGATGGTTGGGAGGGGCTAAGAATCCCCCATTCTGCAAGAGACAAACAAGTAAACTCCTCTCTGGGTCTTTGCATCTCTGTTTACCTGCTATCTCAAAGACTCAATTTGCATAACAAGGAGGAGAGTGTTTGCTGATTGCATGTGTTTTAAAGAGGGAAGCGGTTTGAGAGGGGCTTGAAATGTTTTTCTCTGATCAAGTTTGAAACCTGTTTGCATTGGCTGAATCAATGTATGTTAGCAAAAGGAGAAAGAATTGAGACAAGAAGTCAATATCTCCCTAGCTCTTCAGCCATAAACTATGAGGAAGGTTTTCACAGGAAGCGAGCAATAAAAATACCTTGCATTTCTTGTCACCATAGAAATGGACTGCCAGCAAGATAGACAGCCATTGTCTTCAAACTCTTACAAATGCAGATGTGAGAGGACTCACAAGCTTACTTCCTGAAGAGGAAGTGACTCATAAAAAAACCCCTAGCAGCTAGCCATCTCCATAGAAAAGGGTGGTGACCCCCCCCCATTTTGAAGACAGCGTTTTAAAGATGATTAATTGAAAGGTTTCCTGTAAAATTAAAGCATAAGAACCTACACTGTTCAACAAAGATAAATTATCTACCCACAGGATTTATGCAATGGATTACAGTATTACATTTCTTAAATGACTTTGTACAAAAGTATTCCATCTTTTTAATGACTTTTCCTTCCAGTCTAATCGGCTACCATTCAACTGCTAGCTTATATCACCATCTGGTGGTCAAGTAGAAATTTCACAGAGAATTCAAAAAAAAATTTACCCTTGCCACCCAACTCAAGGGTCTAGCTCCACCACTGAAGAGACCAGCCTGTGTGCAACACCAGTGTCTTCCAGACCTAGCAAGCATCACTAACAGGCCAAAACTGTGCACTGCACCAGTGTCTTACAGATCTAGAAAGTACCACTAATAGGCCATTTTTGTGCTCTGCGCCAACATCTTCCTGATTTTGCAATGCACCCCCTAGCAGCCAATCAGTGCTTCGTCAGCATCTCCCACACATTTCAATGCACATCTCTAGTGGTCAACCACTGAAATCTTCTGAATTTTCTCAAATTCAGCCACACGACTGCAATGTCACCTACATGGTCAAGTACTGAATTTAGCAGAAGTTCCTACGTTCTGCTACCTGCTGGCAGTGCACCCTAGTGGAAAAAAGGGCATCGCATGGAAAACCACTAAATTTTCCAAAATTCACCTTTTGCTAATTTGAAGCATGGCAACTTCTTCTGCCATGACAGATATCTCTGATGTGCCAGAGGACTCGAACCCTCCACCCACCCTCGATGTAAACGTGGAGCCTCGTTCCAAAAACCCAGTTTTAGATGTCCAACCTCTGGAGAAGCAGCGATACCTCAGAAAGCCTATGACCTCAGACAGCATAGGAAGCTCACCAAACCTATGGAGGCATGCTATAGGAGGGATTGGGACAGGCTGTATCACCACTATACAGACTTATGGTCGGAGCTCCTGGATAACTGCGAAGCCCCAACACGCAAGCTGTCTCCTGAGGAAATCTGCACATTGCAGAATGACCTAGATGACCTTCTCCTATGGTGGAAAGACAGTGAAAGTAAACTCAAGTACATCCAGTTGAGGCTGGGTGACCCAAAGCTCCAAGTGCACATTCAAGGCTCAACAATGTGCTATGGTTGGAAGTAGTGTCAAGGGAGCGGGGCAGATCTGACATAGCTCCTCGATCACATGTGTCTTCCTCCCACTATTCCAAGAAAGCCTCCTCCCTCCATCCCAAACCAGCTAGATCTAAAGCAGGTTCCAGCATCTCACAGCAAATCTCTGTTGCTAGCTCTCACCATCCTTTCAGAGCATCCTCCCATTACAGCGTCGCATCTAAGGCCACCAAAGCATCAAGTTATGCCGACCAAGCTACAGAAGCTGAGATAGAAGTGGGGGTAGCAGAAGCAGATTTATGTATCATGACAGAGGTGACACAACAGAAGGCAGAAATGGTCAACCAATAGGCAGAAATGGCCAAACAACAGGCAGAAATATCCAAAACTCAGGGCCAAGTGGAGTTGCTTGAACGACAAAGAGAGACAGCAGCAAAAACGTGAGGGCCGCAGCTTTGCAGAAGGTAGCCAACAATGCCTCCGTCAACTTCGACCTCGAAGAGTTGGGAGAAGAGAGCCCAGACACACGGGTCAAGGCCTACGTGGATGAGCAGCACTTGCTACAAAATGAGCAGGTAGAACCAGCACAGTTAGTGGGCAGTCTCCCAGATCCAAGGGATCGAAGGAGAGAATCTCAACCACAGACTTTACACACCAGTCACAAAACTGACATCATAAGACCTAAGACTCGAGACTCCCTTACCAAAGGCAACAGACCTACCCCAACATTCCAAGACCTGCTGGCCAAGCAACTTTCCCTTCCCAAAAACATCAAACCTAACCATATACCTCCAGTCCTAGAAAGCGAGCAAATTAACCCACCAGTTGCTACGCAGATTTCTCAACATACCTCAAGTGACAATTGCCACACTCAATCCACAGGCAGTGGCATTCTTGCCACAAGCTCAACACTACTTGAGCTCACAGGTACAAGATAACCGTAGCCGTCCTACACAGCAACATGAAGCTCCACCATCGTCTATGGAATGGCAGGACAACCTTCTCAGTAAGTACTGGGAGGAAGACTACAACCCATTGTTGGGATACAACCCAGACCTATTCTACAAGAATCCAAGGTGAGACCCCTCTGTGTCAATGCCCCTCACACACAACTTCTACTCCACCTCACCAGATGATGATCCAGCATAATGGAGAGAGTTGGCACTAAGGAGAGGAAAGCTAGATAATGGTGTATACAAATTCTCTAATGAGTAGGGCAGAGGATATCTGCTTTGGAAGAGAATTTTCATGCGCAACATTCAGGCAGCATACCTGAAGCCCAATGAAGTACTTGTACACTTGATAGCATGGCTGGGGTCTTCCAGAGCAGTGAAGGAACTTTATGCATCCCACTTACACAACCCAGACACTGCCCTTCAGTTGACATAGAAAAGACTTGACAAAGAGTATGGCACTCCCACAGAGGTGAAATCATCACTCTTGGATCGCCTCAACAGCTTTCCTAAAATTCCTATCAATAAGCCTCATCAGCTCAGGGACCTCTCTAATATACTTATACATCTGAGAGCGGCACAATGGGATCCCAAGTTACCGGGACTCACTTGTCTTGACCACTTCAATGCAAAGCAACATCATTCGAAAACTACCACAGGTGCTAATTGAACAGTGGATCCAGTTGTAGAGGGCCTTCATGGCCAAGGGTCACCACAAAGGTACTCCTTTTACCCTTCTCGAAGAATTTGTGGCCAACCAGGAAACATCGTGCAATGACCCCCAGACCCCCAGACTCAGAGCTGTTAGTCCTCCAACTGAAAAAAGATCCACCAGCAATTATGTGCCGTCCACAGACCCTATGCACACTGCAAAGGGAAAACCCTTCATGTCTGTACACAAAACGGAGATTGCTATTTCACCCGTTCAAAGAAACATCAGAGACCAACCAAAATGGACTTCCGTTACACAACTCTCGACACACACTGAACAGGTGGTGCACAGAAATCCCTGGACCACAGGAAAGATTTAATAAGGGCGTACAGATACATTTTTTGTATCGAAAACATTGTTGATTATCAAATATATATATATATATATATGAAATATTATTATATATATAATATCAAATATATATGATCTCAAACATACTTTCCAAAGTATAATTTAAACGTTTGCTAAATATCAAAGTGTGGTTCTAAAATAATAACTGTAATTTGGGGTAAGCACAACAAGATCCAAAGTATTGCTTTACTCATCCCATATGTTTAAGAATACTTTTAATTTCTGTTTTGTGAAAGGGATGTAAGATATTCGAAAAAAAAAGTTTATACTACATTCAGCTAATTTGCTGCTCAACAAGTCCAATCTTCTACTGAGTGAACCAAAGATTGGATTCAAATATTGGATTTTTATCAGTTATTCTGTTTCACAATAAATCACACAAACATCTTATTTAAATGCTGCTTCACCACAACACTTTGGTTACTACATTATATAGGTAGTCCTTGACTTACAACCATTTATTTAGTAACCACAATGGCACTGAAAAGAAGTGCTTATAACCGTTATTTATACTTACGACTACTGCAGCATTCACATGGTCATGTGATCAAAACTCAAGACACTTGGCAACTGATTCATATTTATGATGGTTGCAGTGTCCCAGGGTCATGTGATCATTTTTTGCAACCTTCTGATAAGCAAAGTGAATAGGGAAGCCAGATTCGATTGAAAACTATGTTACTAAATTAACAATTGCAGTAATTCACTTAACAATTTATGGCAACAAAAACATCATTACATGTAGCAAAACTCACTGAACAAATGTCTCACTTAGCAACAGAAATGGTGGGCTCAATTGTGGTCGTAAGTCGAGAATTACCTGTAATAATAATTTCTCAAAACATCACTTACCTCACTTTGAAACTTTTGAGCTTCTTTTGAAATTTTGTATATTGGTGTGTCTATAAAATCTAGCATAGACTTGCCTTTTGATTTTTCATATTTCTCCTTATATTTAACCTAATAAAAATATCAGACATCAATTTAAAAATCAATAACCCTTTAATTCATCTATATACTGATTTGAATCAAATTTCCACATGAAAAGGAATTCTCCTTTTATCTATAGAAAAGTAAAATCATTTGCATGTATATTTCCTTCCTTTTATATGTATTCATTATCTATGCAGGAGAAATTTGGTTCACAATCTGTTGGCTCAGTGGTAGTTGGTGATTGAAATACAGAAAGTAATATTGTTCCTGCTGCCTTGAGTCCAGAAGTGGTTCCATAGACATATTGGTGAGGTACCAAACCCCAGACTGCTCCTGAGCGAAGGAGTGGACTGTCTGACAGTTTGAACTGAGGGAACGGAATGTTAGACAACTGGCAGTTGGAACAGAATTCTTTTCAGGTGGAGGTGGAGTAGACTACCCATGCTTTGCAACAAAATCATGCGATCAGGACATGCAGGAGAAATTGGCTCAGTGGTGGTCAGTGATTGAAACACATAAGGGAATATTGCTCCTGCAGCCTTGAGTCCAGAAACAGTTCCATAGATGGAAGTTGTAGATATTTTGGTAAGGTACCGATGTAAGGAGCCCCAGACCACTCCTGAGTGAAGGAGTGGAACGTCTGCCAGATTGAACTGAGGTAACGGAATGTTAGACAACTGACAGTTGGAACAGAGTTCTTTTCAGGTGGGGAGGAGAATAGAACCCCTTAGCATCAGAGCGTGTTAATTATTGTACAAGAAATACTGATGATCTGATGGTCATTAGTAAAAATCCTTTCTTAGTGAGCACTTAGAAGCCAAACGGAACATGCATGCCAAATTTCAAGTTTGTAGGCTTTACAGTTCTTGAGATTTCGTGATGAGTGAGTGGTACATGCATTTTATATAGAGAGATGTGGGCATACCTGACTTTGCAGAACTGCATTTTCTTTGTGGTGCAGCTGTTCAGCAGTATCCAGTTCAAAATGATAGAGCCCCTTAGTTTTCACAAATACTTTCTTATAGTCATACTGAAAAAAGTAAATATCTTTAAATTTCAAAGTATATTTTGAATTTAGAGCCAGTATATCTTTGTGTACTTTAGGGTAGGGACTTTATGAGTATACGTATATATTTCACCAACTTATGATGCCCTAGAAAGAAGAGAGGTCTCTTTTTTTGACACAGAAGGAGTCTGCAGCTGTCAGCTGTTTATACAATGATTACTTAAATGCTTATGAAAACTATTGGGAGGGGGGAATCTTTGAAGCAGTTCTGTGAGAATTGTGCCATTTAAAATTGGTGTTTAAAATACTGATATTTAATACTGTTATAATATATTGAATATCAGGTGAGACCCAGGGATTTTGTAATAAACGTTATTGTATTATCTTATTTGAGACAATACAGCTACAAAATATCTTTTGACTATTGGACTAGGTAGAATCCTGGAAAGCTTTGTCAATATGGGAGATCACTTGCAATCCTTCAAGACCTAATCTGTAATAAGCAATGTATTTAAATATTAAAGTTTTCTGAATTATAGAAGCCAATATCTGTCTTCAGTGATCTATTAGAATCAATTAATTATTGTTTCATCTCTTTTTAAAAGTGAAAAAAGTACTTCCACTAAGATGATTTAGAAAGATGGGAAGAAAGTAATTTTTAGAAGTACCAGTCTCTTCTGTCAGTCAGAAATTTATTACCTTCGTAATGGATATAACAAGTCCAGAAAAGCAATGCAGATATTGAGACTTGCTAAGCATTCTGAAGCCTGTATCATTCAACAAAATAGAATCAAAATATCACCCCAAATACCTCCATAGTCCAATCTATATTAAATTGAGGAATTACATTTTGCATGATACAAGAAGCTAATTTGATCTGGTGCAGGGGTTCTCAAATGTTTCTATACTCCAGGCCCCTAGAAGGCTTCTGATATATTCTCGCATATCTTAAAAAAATGTGCATATAATTATACATATACATTATAATTTTGAAACTTCTAAACCCATGTTTTCACACTCCATGGATATCGTCTTGCACCCCAGGGTGGTGCGAGGGTGGCAAACCCTGGTCTAGTGATTAAGCCAAGAGGCTAGAAAGCAGGAGACTGTGAGTTCAAGTCCCATTTTAGCCATGAAAACCGGTTGGGTGCTTCATTCGTTCTCAGCCCATCCAAACGTCATAGAGTTATTCTTGTAGAGAAAAAAGGAGGGAATATGGATATGTTTGCCACATTGAGTTATATGTTTTATGACCTCAAAAAGTAATTCATGGCTTCTACTTTAGTTGCTGAGGGCTACAATAAGATTAGATGAGGATATGATCACAGGGAGGGCAAGATTGATATTTTTTAATTTTTCCCTTATTTTGGAGGTATATAGTTCAAAATTAAATTTATTTAGCTAGCTTGATTTTCTCTTTCTCCCCTCCCCACCTAAAACTTGGCAAGCAACTGTAAATTTGGCAACTTATCACTGCTCTTGCATCACACAATCTTAGGCAGCTGTGGAACCAAGAGAAAAGATGTTTCTCAGACTGATCATAGCCTAAGAATTGCCTGTTCCTGTTTTCCTGGATCTGATCCTTTAAAATGAGAGAGCAAGTCTTCTTAAAGTTTGTATAGTCCTAGCACATATAAATACACACACGAACACATCACTGTTGATTTTCCAATTGATTAGATTAAAATTGTTGCACAAATGCTAGTTTCTGTTTGATATCACATTTCTGGCTGCATTGGGTCAGCTGAGTCAGTTTATTACTGAATTTACAGTGATGTATTTGAAATTTAATAATTAGAATTTGAATTACTGTGGCAAAACTTTTGCATAGATTGTCTTTTTTTCTTAGAGAAACTTTGCCTCATCTCTTCTGGATTCAAAACAATAATTTAATCTTCCCTTCATTATAAGTTTCATTATCATATTTCTAGCCACTAGATCCATTATATGGAATGTAGCTCTGTCTTTTTCTCATTCGAGCCACCTCAGTTACTTGTAATCACAGTTATAGCTATAGCAAAAGCACTTACAACATGCTTTGAAATGCAAAAGAAATGATGGTCTTGAAGCAAGGAAGCTTCTCCACTAGTTAGACCTGTATTTATTACAGATCACCACACATTATGTAGGGAAAAATTAGACCAGGTAATTTATTTATTTTGTCTTGATGGGATGAGGGAATCTGTGTTGCTCTTGTTCTAATGTTAGTTATATCTAAAAGACCAGGAGCTGTTCAATTAGTGGAAACATTGATTGACTCAGTTTCCTGAATTCAGCATTTCAAGACGAGCATCTCTGAAGACAACTTCCACCCCTCTTAAGACAACAGACTTGCTTTAAACTGTTTTAGTTTGTTTTAAAATTAGAATGAAATTGTAGTGATGTGAAAATGCCACTAGATGTCCAGACCTTCTTTTTTGTATTTACCTTTAAAAAGAAAACAAGTTTCTTTGGTGAAAATACCCAAAAGCAGAAAAGAAATAAGATTTCCAATTTCCTTGCTTAAAAAAAAAATCAGAATGTATTTATAATGGCCATAAGATGGCACTCATTTACTGCAGAGCACCAAAATGTAATCAAAAATCATTCCATCTAGGAACAAATTAAAACTTTTAACATGGACTAGACTTTTCCAATTAAAATTTAAGGAAATTATTCTAGGGAATTGAAATGCATACTTACAATATTCATTGCAAGTAATGTAGGGAAATGTTCTCCCCACAAAAAAAATTCTACTTACATCACTTGCCAATACAGAAGCCAGTTGAGCTTGCTTGAAAAAAGCACTTTCCAGAGGATTGAAGCAATGATTCTTTATTTCTTTAACAAGCTTTTCTTTATATTTAACCTAAAGAAATAAATATATTACTATAAATAATACATTGATGAAGAAGTCATATATTTATTATCATTTTATTTAGTTTATTTTAGCGTACCAAAAGGAAAAAAAGAATACCAAAAGAAAAACGAGTAGTGTTAAACTTTGACCACTCAAATAATATTGATCAATCTTTTAATTATATCACTAAAAAGCTACTGTACAAAGAAAGGAGACATCTGGGTGACACCATAAAAGAATAATATTTTTTAAAAGTCCTATTCATGCTAAATATATGGTTCTACATATCATGACAAATTTCAAATTTCTAGTATATAATTCAAATCATTTTCACATATTTAAGCCACATTATTCTTCCTAAAACAAACATATGGGTATATTTAAATGTCACCTCCATTATTTTACAGTTTCAGTACAATGACATTGACAATGAAGCACTTTTAAATGTTTGTCCAAGGTGTCCATGAAAGAAACTTGTTGAATTAGAAACACTTCAGTGTGGTTAATAATTTGCAAGGTTCAGAAGCTACTGAAGTAAAATCAAATTATGTTTTATGATTCTGATTGTTTAAAAACTTGATTGGTAATAAGTTGATTAAATACATCTATATAGTACATACCGCATATTAACCCACGAATTAAAAACAAATAATTATCTGCAGTTTTCAAATAAGACCTATCCCCAAATGTAGGCTTGTCAGATGCATAAGGGTCAAAATTATATTTTTCTGCTAATATCTACTAAAGATGCTGTTAATCCTTCATTAAAAAGATACCAAGCTCCTGCAAAGATATCAAAGGATCATGTAGTTGGATTCCATATAGAAACAGGTAAAATTGCATGCTGCATACAAGTTAGAAAAGTAAATTTCCTCATCACTATATGGCAATAAACATGCCTATAATATAAGAGATAACTAAGAAGATAAAACAAATCTAAATTCTAAGAATGCCCAATCAAATGTAGAATAAACGCACAATGTTCTGAAACTGACATTTATCCAAAAGCATCAGATATGAAATTATCTATTGAGATCATCTACTTTCTATAAATAATCTAAACAAGATACTTTTAGGAATACTGGCAGAGTAATAATATTAGAATTAGAATAACTTTATTGTCATTGTACAAGTACAACGAAACTGTGGATGCACCCCAGCAACTGTTCGCAATACAATAAAACCAAAGCACTTAAAAATGAAGATAAGAAAAATAGAGTACCCACGTCTCCATTTGCAATTTGAAAGTACAATATCTACAAATTCTAAATTATTTGATGTTGAATTATTTAATTTAGAATTATTTAATATTCTAAATTATTTGATTTTGGGGGGTGGGCCTAATATAAATATACCCCAAAAATATACCTGGGGGATGTGAGTGGCCAGCACAAGAGGCAGCAAGCGCATGGGGTCTAACAGTGTCTGGCAGCAGAGGCAGCCTGTTGGTCCCTTGGCGCAGCATAGATAAGTCCGAGCACAGAGGCAGAGTCGTGGGGGAAATAGGCGATCTAGATGTGCTGTGCAACTGCCAGCTCACGGGAGGCTTGTGGGAGGCTTACACGGTGGCACCGGTATCAGGCAGAGCCATAGGGGAGGGGGTGCCTGCCCAGCACGGCCACGGGCAAGCTAAGAGATGGTGGGATAGAATGGGAGGGGCACATTGGGCACGTTGGGTTCACCTGCCTCCCCCCCCCCCCCCGTGCCTCTGGCTCTGCCATGCACTTTTCAGCCAGAGGGAGAAGAAACTTCATCTGCTTGCAAATGGGATGCTTCAAGTGTCCATCATTTCTCTATGTGGGCAAAAAATATGTCTGCTCTGGAAAGTCCTGTAAGCTACTGCAACCACAGACAAGCAGAAAATGGGAGGGAGCAGGCAGTTGCCTCCTCCCTCCCCCCCATGCCTCTGCCTCCACTTGGTGCCGGTGCCGCCGTGCAAGCCTCTTGCAAGCCTTCCATGAAACACAGCAATTAGCTCCATTTCAAAGCATCCCATTTGCAAGCAGACAATGCTCCATCTTCCTCTGAGTAAAAAGTGTGAGGCGGAGCCAGGTGGAGGTGGAGCCAGGTAGAGGCAGAGAGGGGAGGCAGGCAATCCCAACACATTTAGCTCCGTTTCAAAGTGTCACATTTGCAAGTAGATAAAACTTCAAGTCTCCCTTATTTCTCCATCTGGGTGAAAAGTGCTTCTGCCCTGGGGAGTCAAGCAAGCAGATGGTGGGAGGAGGTACATGGGTGGTGGCAAGATAAGGCACCTCTGAAAATAAACCCTGTGCTTATTTTGGAGGTCAAAAGAAAATAAGACTGGTCTAAGTTTTCTTTTGGGCTTAAAAATAAGCGCTAGGGCTATTTTTGGGAAAACGCAGCAGATATATGAAGTCTAGAATCCTATTTTTTACAGTTTCTTGCAGTATTAGTAACATACTAGTATATAATAATTAGTATATTAGCATATAATATTTATACTAAAGAACAATTCCATGCTGATTTGGTGTAAGATGGAAATTAGTATATTTTAAAGCATTATTAACAAAGAGCAAAGTAGCAAAGTAACAGTGGGATTTTCTGAATAAAACCTTATTAAACTGTAAAAAGAAATGGAAAATACAAGTTAACTGGATTCAACCATTGGATATGATAATAAATTATAATTATTTAACTTGCATATCAGAGGTGGTATTCAGCAGGTTCTGACCAGTTCTGGAGAACCGGTAGTGGAAATTTTGAGTAGTTCAGAGAACCAACAAATACCACCTCTGACTGGAGATTTTACAGTATTGTTCCCCTGCCACGCCCACCAAGCCATGCCCACAGAACCAGTAGTAAAAAAATTTGAATCCTACCTCTATTGAATATGATCATACAAAAAAACTTCACTTTTTCCTGATTAACTATTTTTTTTTCTAAAAAGTTTATTGTTCCTACCTCAAGCTAATTTCTGCAACACTGTCTTATTAGAGATGGCTTTTAGATATGTTACAAGTTTTGTTCTTATATTCCTGAGCCACAAATCACGTTGACCCAGAATTATGGATTTGAAGTTAATATACTTGGAGAACAACAGCTAGAAAGACTGCTATTGTTTAATTGCCCATTTACAAGATCAGAACTTAGCTAACTTCTTGCTAACTGTCCTAAACATACTTTATCTACTACATGATATAATCCATTTGTCAATTTACTAAATTTGGGCCTAGATTTCTGGCTGATCAAGATTCAATAAGAAATAGTAACTATGCATAACATTTAAACAATCAAACATCTGTCCCATAGTAGTCATAGCCACTTTTCATTATATTCTTTTCAACACTCCCCCAACCACACTGGTTTCTCTCTGATAAAAAAAGATTCT
The DNA here is from genome assembly GCF_900518735.1 of Pseudonaja textilis. The sequence continues at coordinate 887,373 of NW_020769339.1, forward strand.
AGAGATCTAGAGAATTAAGTTGTTTCCAGAAAACCACCTAGCATTTAACTGTAAATATTATTTTACATCAATTTTCTGATTTGAAGAATCCTTCATACTGGATTTAGTGTTATTTGGTGTCATATAACATGATACAAAGTCAAGTCACCTTTTTTTTAGATTAATGGCCATATTGAGCTGTAGCATGTGCTTTCATCTCTATTGAAAATGTTCCTTGTTTTCAATACATTTTAAAAAAATATTTGCAATAACAAAATTTAGTACTATGAACACAACCCAGCATACCACATGCTATGTGGAGAACATCAAAATATTATAATCCGATCACCTTCTGCAACAAAACTGAGATTTATTATCCATTTGTAAGCTGCTGCTATTGTTTCCTCAGTAGTGGCAGTTATATGCATTTTTTCACAACACAATTTTAAAATGTTACTGAAGTCTTATTTTTCATGCATTTTTTAAAAAATTACAACTTAAAAAGAAAACATTGGTTTTATGTTTGGGAAAAACATGTTTCTGTTGAATGTAAAATTCATCAAACCTTACTTGGCTTAACAACTTGGATACTTTCTGAGCGTGGTTAAAGTCTAGTCTTCCAAGTACAGTTGGCTCTCTGCTCATTTCTTTTTTTTCTTTTGTATATTCAGCCTTCAGAAAAAATGTAGGTATATTAATACTCATCAGCATTTAACTTGGCTGGGAAAAGACAAAACAGGATTTACTCAAAGAACTCTATATGAATATTAAAAGATGGACAAGAAAAAGCAAAAAAATTACCTATTTTTTATATGTAATTCATATATATTGGAAAAAAAACCTAGTGCATTTCTAAAAAAATTTTATTGAATACTTTCTTATCAATTCTCACTCAATCAGATAAAAATAAGAATTTGCTTTTGAAATTTCTTTCAGTGTAACTGAAAGTGAAATCTTCATGCAGAACACCCCTTCTATTTTATCATGAAAAGTTTTGAAAAGACATCTAGCACTGGATGTGAATGACCTTTAACTATATAATTCCCTCTCTACTAGACTATTGACTCTTTGGAGAACATAATATCAAAAACAAGCCAGCAATAGACAATAGAAAAATGTTCTGTGGAGCTTTTTCAGAATTGAAATAGCAGATAGTCAAGGAAATGCCATTATGAAGGAAAGATAAAACAGCAACATCAGTGGCACTTTCAAGAGTAAAGTAAGTTCAGAAATACCACCAATAGAAATTAGAAAGAGATCCTCAAACATAAAAATAAAGTAGGACAAAAAGAAATTATTTTGTGGAAGAAAAACATTTCTAGTAAATTGAACTACAAATTATAATATAATATTAAAAACACAAACAAGATCTTGCAGAATTAATGACTGTCTGATGCTATGTTAATCAGTGGTATATATAAACCTAAGATAAGGTGAGTCAATGAATGAATCTGTAAGAAAATTTAGGAAATTATGAACATAATATTTTTAAAATGGTCAATTAAGCAAATTAGGAAGCAATATTCAATGTTCTGTATTAATAAATGTTTTATTTTCAGACGTGTAACTGTTCAAAACATTGTATAAATATTGGAAGTTTACTATTTTAAAGATACTATCAAGAAGGAAAGATATGTTGGAACAAATATTTTGAGTGTCTAAAACAAAATATATTATTGATATTAGTCCACTTTCACGTCGTATCATCATCAATGTGAATCTAAGTCTAGAGTTTCAGTTACTAAGTACAATTACCATAGTTAATCTGTACCCAATGCAAATGTGATAATTGCATGTTTTCAAAAAAAAAATTATAAGAAATGTCATACATTACTTATTAGCTTTGTTAGCTTTGTTGCCATCATTATATCTGGTCTATTGGAAACTTCAGTATATTTGTGATTATCCTGGAGGTCTTTTTTATATGATACCTGTAAAATAAAATATTATGAATGCCTTTTGATAACCAGTTCTATTAAAAACATAATAATATACTAGCATAAAATGCTGTTTATTAACATTATTATATTATGCACAAGTAGAAAAAATAAGTGTTGATGTATGTGATAATACATCCATTTTAAAAACAATATGAAAATGCTGTATATTAAACACATTAGAATGCATTGTTGTTTGAAATGACAGCAAATATCATTTTATGACAATACTGAAACAGCTAAATTGGCTTCGCTTCAGGTTTCTAGGCATACTTCAAGGTGAGGGTGCTATCTTAATGCTCTGCATGTATTGCATGTAAGAATTTTAAAATATTTCTTTTTCAAGCCTCTTCACTGTGTAACACTTAGTAACTAGACAAGGCCTTAATGAGAACAAGACTCTAGAATTACCTGCCACTTCATTATCACTGTCATTTCAGCACTAGAAAAACATGGATAGTTTTCTGTCAAGTGCAAACAACCATATGTATGGAGTTCAAACGAAGTACTTTATTATGTTCCACCTAAAGTACAAAAATCTCCCCAGTCTGCCAGTTCTCCCTTAGCAATAATTAAATAAGGCTCCAATGAATTCAGGGAGGATCAGTTCTGGCCCTTGTACAGTTACACAGTGACTCTAGACCCATGATGGCGAACCTATGGCATGCATGCTAGAGGTAGCACGCAAAGCCCTCTCTCTGAGTACGCAAGCTATTGCCCCAGCTCAGTTCCACCATGCATGCATGCCTCCCGCCAGCCAGCTGGTCTTCATTTTCTGCTTTGCATGCATGGGGATGGGGCGCATGCATAAGGGGGTGGGGCATCCATGTAGGTGCCACATGCTCATGCACGGGGCACATGCATGGGAGACACAAGCGCATTGCATTTTGGTGATGCACACACACACACTTAGGGCACTCAGTGCCAAAAAGGTTAGCCATTACTGCTCTAGATTAACTCCATGCTTCATTTCTTTCTCTATCGGGTTGGGTGATTCTCAACTTTTTAATTAAAAACAGATTCTCCCTCTTCTTATTTAGTCTATATTTCTATTAGTTTTATTTAATTTGATAACCATGTTGAATGCATTTCTGTTTTGTTTTATTCTTCACTAACACATAGAAACAACTTATTAGATGCAAAACCAACTGTTTCAACAAAGATATTGTATATCTCTGAACTATATTAATTTGTATTAGAGCTGCATTACGGCAAAATCAATAAATGGTTTTGAAGAAATTATAAAGATTTTATACAACCACCAGGACAGAATATTTTTGCTATTCATTCTACTTCTGCACAAGTTCTGGAAAAATACAGCTGCTTTAATGAACTAATTCAGTGCAAAATGAAATATTAACAATAATATTTAAGAAAACAATATTTAAGAAAATAAATAAAGCTTCTTCCAAAGAAAAGAATTACAGTGTCCAGTAGACTTTGGGTAGGAGAAGCAATCGCTGCTTGAAGTTTTAACTTTTAAAATAACTTCTAAAACTTCTTTAAAAAGATAAGATTAAAATAATGGCAAGTATTATTTATTAAATAAATAGTGTCCCATCCATTACAGGTGTACAAATTACTGAAGTAATTTCCTAGAATGAATCAGAAAGTAGGTCTAAGGCTCTGGAAATTAATAATAGTTTGCAAAAATTGATGAGATGAAATGAACACCATAAGGGAAGCAGGAGCAGAGTTCTTGAAGGGTGTTCATCTTCCATATAAATGGTGAATTAAAACAAAATATCTGGACTCCAATTAAGACTGAAACAATCAGGTATAGACCTAGAGAAAAATGTCAATCTTATGGTAAAATCTGTGGCAAATATTTATTTTATGGCTCTCCCATGACAGATTACTATTTATCTGTAATCTAAAGAAAATAAAATAGTAACAGATTACTATTTATTTATTATAATTTACTATTTAGTAATTGAAATAAGGTAGTGTGGCTAATTTCCTAGAGACAAGATGGTAGAAAAATCATACAGTTGTTATTTCTTCAGATTTAGTACCCAATCTAGTTCAATATTTTCTAGCTGTGAATTCTTACTCTTCCAGCACATGGGTAAAGATATATTTAAGTTGGAGGGAGATATGTATTTTTTAAAATATCTTTCATAGTGTGCATATTGCTATACCCCATTGAAAATACAGAGAACACGGAACAAAATAAAGACTGACAAAGAGTATGGATTTTCCAGTCGCTCAGTAAATATCACAAGGTTCAGGTCAGAACAACAACATGCTATTATCAAATATTTTGGCCTACTATGAAAAGTGCCATCCTCTTAATCACTTAAAACATGGTGCAAAATGTTTGCATATTGTATGAAAGAAACTGCCAAGAAATAAAAGATATATATCTTGCTAAGCAGTCAAGCTCATACTCTTTGTTAATATCATGTTGTGCATTTTCATTGCTTGCTTTGAGTTGCAATCCATGGCAAGACTAAAACTAGGCTCTATAATACATTCACTGATCCATCCATTCGATGTGAAGGTAATGCAAGCTTCAGAATCACCATCAGCAATTCTGATCTCATGGCCTAATTGTCTGGATTCACTGAAAGACGAAGAGGTAAAGAATACTTTAAAAGCTAACAAATATGGATGAAATATTTTATTGAATCAATCTCCCAGATTTTCTCTAAAAAGGTATCTTCTTAGAAATCTTCCATATGTTTATCCCTATAATATTCCTGCAAAATTCTCTCTGATGAAAGAATAACTAGTTAAATATGATTAATTATCATATTGATAATTCATATGAATTATCTTGCAGCTGCAAAATAAGTATGCACATGCTAACAATGCTTAGGATGATACAACATAGATTATAGTCCTATATGGAAAAAGAGATACCAGATGTTCAAGATAACTTTTTAAAAGGTCAAAGAACACAAGACATTATTGTTGATAAAGACTAGATAACTGAAATGGCCAAAGAGAAGTCACTATATGTTTCACTGATTATGGAAATCCTTTGAGCATGTAGATCATGTTGGACTATGGAATGTGGTTTTAAAAATGGGGACCTCAGAGCATGTTATTGTCTCTGGAGAATATGTCCTCTATATAGCCACATAAAGAAAGCCTCATCACAGATAGAACATGATGAAATAGGGCGTTGGTACTTACCTGACACGCCCGTTCTCCTTGAGCTGCAAAGAGCATCCAGTAGTGGGAGGTGCTTCAGTCTCTGCTTATCTAGGCTGGGCTTAATTTGCGGAACGCTCCTCCTCCTCCACGGGACTCCTCCCCAGCATTCCCCAGTTTTGGTGAAGATGAGAGAAACAAACACCCTCGCCCTTAATACTGTAAAAATTCGTTGGCCGAAACAGGATCCCACCAGATGGAAGAGGGTGGGGCTGGATGCTCTTCGCAGCTGAAGGAGAGCGGGCATGTCAGGTAAGTACCAAATGCCCTTTCTCCCATGAGCTGGTAAGAGCATCCAGTAGTGAGACATACCAAAGCTTGGCCTGTCCTACGGGAGGGACTCCGTCTTGGGATCCCCTCCTGGTCCCTGTGGACCCGTTGCAGAACCCTTCTGCCAAAGGAGGCCTCGGCTGATGCAAACACATCTATTTTATAATGCCTAATGAAAGGTGATGGAGAGGCCCAGGTTGTGGCATGACAGATGTAAATGATTGGTGCCTGCATGGCCCATGCTGCCGATGTTGTGGTGCTCCTTGTTGAATGAGCTGTTATGCCCCTGGGCACCTGAAGTGCTTGAGTCTGATACATTTTCGCTATTGTGGCCCCTAGCCAACGGCCTATTGTGGAGTATGAGAACTTGCATCCCTGATTGTTGGGCTGAAAAGACACAAATAAAGTCGGAATGGAAGACGCAAAGATCTTGTCTGATCGACAAGGCTGCCAGTTCCAAATAAAACGAGCGGAAGTGATCGCTACAAGAAAAACTACTTTATACATCAGAAATTGGAGACTTGAGGATTGCAAAGGCTCGAAAGGGCACTTAGTGAGTGCAAGAAGGACCTTGTTAAGGTCCCAAGTGGGATAACGGTGAACCGTTGGTGGGTGTAAGTTTGTGGCTCCTCGGAAACACTGTATGCATGGATGATGGGAAAGAAATAGGAGACCTTCATAAGTGACTGATGCCAAGGCCACCACTTGTCTTTTCAACGTATTAGGTGATAATCCCGTCAAGCCCCTCTTGTAAAAACTCTAGGATCTGAGCCACAGATGGAGAAATGGGATCAATTTGAGACTTGGTACACCATTTGCAGAAACTGGACCACGTGGCATTGTAGATGCGAGTTGTTGAGCGGTGTCTGGCAGCTTGGATGGTGGCGATAACTCTGTTGGAAAACTTTTCGCTCTTCAGACGACTCTGCTCAACCTCCAGATGGTCAGGTGCAAGCATTGAGGGTCCGGATGTTGAAGGGGTCCTTGGGTTAACAAGACCCTGCCTGGTGGAATTCTCCATGGTGGTGATACAGATAGAGTGTGGAGGTCTGCAAACCATGACCATCTGGCCCAGTAGGGAGCTACCAGAAGCAGTTCCGTCCTCTCATCAAGCAGCTTCTGGATGACCTTGGGGATCAGTGGAAGTGGTGGGAATGCATACAGTATCCCCAGGGGCCAATGGCAATGGAGAGCATTGAAATTCTCCGCTCCTAGTGAGTGGTACCTGGAAAGAAATCTCAGGAGCTGAGCATTGAGCGGGGAAGCAAACAGGTCTACAACTGGCTGCCCAAATGTCCTGACCGCCTCTTGAAAGAGGGTCAGATGGAGGCGCCACTCCAATGGATCTATCGTGGCCCTGCTTAGCCAATCTGCCTGTGTATTCGACAGTCCTGAAATGTGTTCTGCTCTGATGGAAATCAGGTTGTTCTCTGCCCAATGACACAAACACTCTGCTTCTCACATGAGGTGTTTCGACTGAGTTCCCCCCTGTTTGTTTATGTTGCGGTTATGTTGTCAGTCAATATTAATGTGTTGGTTGTGTACCTGTGGAAGGAAGTTGCGGAGAGCCAGGTGTACTGCTCGAAGCTCCAGCCAGTTTATGCTGTGCGATCGTTCTATGGAGGACCAGCGGCCTTGGGCTGTGAGCGATTGAAAGTGAATTCCCCATCCAACCAGGCTGGCATTGGTGGTGATGGTAAGTCTGTGGGGCTCTTTGAATAGGCAACATTTGTTTATGGCTGGTCTGGTCCACCAGAGGAGAGATATGAGGACCTGTGATGGAACTTTGACCTTGTATTTGGAGTTGCTTTGGCCGGATCGCTGGTATGGGAGCAGGAACCACTGGAAGGATCTAGTATGGAGACGGGCCCAAGGAATAATAGATATACATGAAATCATCTTGCCTAACAATTTTGATTGATCAGCTAGGGATAACCTCCTATGAACCCTGACCTCCTTAACTAATTGACGAATGCTGTTTTGTCTATCTGGTGACAGGAATACTTTGCCTTCCACTGTATCTATGACTGCCCCCAGATGGATTAATTGTGTCAAAGGTGTTAAATGACTTTTCCCAATTGATTGAGAACCTTTGTAGTTGTAGGGAGTGTAATGTGATCTGAGTATCTATGACTGATTGATGAACAGAAGATGACAAAATTAAGATATCATCGAGGTAACACTGCAGTCGTATGGGGACTCCCCGGAGATGAGCAGCGAGGGCTGCGAGAACCTTTGTGAAGGTCCTGGGGGCAGAGGCTAGTCTGAAGGGAAGAGCCACATATTCAAAACGGAGATTATTATAACAGAATCGTAAAAATTTATAGTGGGAAGGCTGAATTGGAATATGTAAGTGCGCCTCCATCAGATCTATAGATGTAAGGACATAACCTTTTCTGATACCAAGTAAGATAGATTGTAGGGTGTGCATTTTAAATTTGCAATATACTAAAAATTGATTAAGGAGTTTCAAATCCAAGATTGCTCTGCAACCCCCTGAACTTTTGGGAACAATGAAAAGATGTGAATAGAAAACTCGCCCTCATTGGTCGGTAGCTACTGGTTCGATCGCTCGTACGTTCCGTAGGTGCTGAATAGCTGTTTCGTTTAACCAGATCTCTGGAAAGAGGGCACGACATAAAGAAGTCTGGGGGAACGGATTGAAACTCCAGCGCAAGGCCGAATCTGATCATGTCTCTGACCCAGGAATCAGACATTGAGGAGTCCCATTGGTCCACGAATAATTTAAGGCGGCCGCCAATGGGAGCCATAAATTGGGGTTATCTTGGACACCAGAAAAATCTATTTCCCACTCCTCGGAAGGATTTCTTGGGTTGGCCACCCCTTCTGTTCCTATCCCCAAAGCCTGACCTCTCTGGCTGTTGCCTTGGTCGGAAAGGTGGGGGTCTCTGGTATTTGGTTGAGAACGGTCCCTAATAAAAGGGCTGAAAGGTTCCTCTCCAAAAGGACTGAGGGTTTCTCGGGTCTGACTTCCGAAAAAGGGAGGGTAAAATTTTCTTTTTGTTTTGAATTTCGATGAGTAGTGGATCGAGGGAAAGACCAAACAGTCTGTCTCCCACTAGAGGAGATGAAGCGAGCTTGCATTTATGTTTAATATCTGCTTGCCAATTCTTTAACCATAGCAAGCGTCACGCTGTGACATGTGAAGTGATGGCTCTGGCTGGAAACTTAACTGCATGAAAGGTTGTGTCAGCTGAGAATTCGGCGGCTGCTATAAGCTTTGCAATGTCTTGGTGTGCTCTAGTGTTGGAATTGGGGACATGCTCCCATAATAGCTGGAGCCATCTAAGGGAAGAACGGGTAAAGAAGGAAGTGGCCGTGGCCGCTCTGATGGCTCATGCATGAGACTGATGGGCCCTGCGTAGGGCTAGCTTGGCTCGTTTGTCCTCTCGCTTTAATGCCTCCAGCGCCTCACTGGGAATGGAGGACGAGGACACTAATCCCACAATGGGTTCATCTACCTCAGAAGTATTCAACAATTTTAAGAAATCTGGGGCCAAATTAAAGAATTTCCTGTTGTAACCAGTAGGGGCCGGGTACACTGCTGCAGAAGCCCACTGTTTCTGTACCAGACCTGTAAACATGTGAGAGACTAGAATCATGTCTGCCTCAACTACAGGTTGGATGAAAATGAGATCCTCTGGTCCCTTGTCTGATGGAGTTGGAGTGGTAGAAGGGGCCAGCTTGTCCAGTCGCACAGTATTTTTGGCCTTGAACAATAGAGATTTGAAAAGTTGTGGCCGGAACAAGCCTGTAAATACAGGTTGGTCAGGAACGAGGCCCTCATCCTCAGACATCCCCCTTTCTAAGGGGTCTGCTTCCGACATGGCAGGGTCAGTATCATGCATTGATTCTGATTCACGCTGGTCCATGTGCTCAATGTGTTCCACCTCTTCTGCCTCCTCCTCCTGCTCCTCCTCCTGCAGCTCCTGTAGGAGCATACCCCTTGACATTGTACCTGGGTATAATGTAGCTCTGACCTGGCCAATGACCGAACGGATTGCAAATCATACTCAGCGGGTGCAGGATGATCCCTGGTTAGAACTGCATGTTGCAGGCCTGCTGCGATTCCCTGATGGATAGCCATCTCCATCCAGGTCTTCATTCACTCTGGCACATCATCTGGAAGAGATTGTTCCTGTCAAAGACCGGCAGCCGTTGATGTGAATGTCGCTTCGGGTATTCTTCGCATGGTTGGTGATTGAGCTGACTGGGCCTGTTGACTCAGGGGAGCCACACTGCGCCTGGGTGAGAGGGAGAAATCTAGGGGGATAGGAGGGAGGAAAGAGGACAGCTCTGGACTGTGGGGTGAGAAGGCTTGAGAGGTTCTGTGTGCCTCTCGTGTGTACTTATCTATTTGTTTTTCCAGTGCCTTGTGGTGCCTGGTGGCATCCTTTTGTGATGCCTTAGAAATCCCCCCCCCCTTTTTTTTGCTTAGGATTGTGTTGAGATTTGGACTTGCCCCTTGAAGTTGAGGAGTGTGAACCACTACCCCCTGCCATTGTGATTGTGGAAGGACCAGTACGCTCATTATTTCATGCTATATTGTGTAGGCGGTTGGCGCACCCAGGGACCTGGCCAAGAATGGTCAGGGTGCCCTAAAATCAAACCCCCCATTTTTTTTGTCTTTGTTTTTTTTAAAAAAAATAAATGGATATCTGCTTCAAAATTGAGTCGTATCTCAACAAATAATTTATTATTGTTATGAAATTGCCAGTATTATTATATTGGTATGATTAATATTAACAGAGCATATGGGTATGCAAATATATATCAAATTTGGATGTCCCAATCAGCTAAATTGAGAATGCCTAGCAGGCCAAATTATCACTCACAGGCCTTCAACAGCTTCCCTGCATAGGCGGATGCTGGCCTAGGTGCTCGCTGTTGTGCCGCTGGATAGAGAGAACTGTGAGGGTTGAGCCAACAACACGAATTAACAAAAGCCTCGAATATGTTGGAAACAAGGTTGTAATGATTCCTCAGGGTATTTTGTGTAAAAAAAAAAACCTTCAATCTGGAATAAGGATTACCCCACACAGTCTGTTGAATTAGTGGCCACGCGGTCTCTTTACAGTAAAAAAAAAATGGGGACTGGACGTTATTTGTGGTGCGCATGCCAGCAGCAATCTCCCACCGAGAAAAAGAGATAAGTTCCAACAGTCATCTCTTAGGCTAAACCAGCAGGGAGGGACGAAATAACGAGGTGATTATACCTCTACCCCTAAACAAAGTTCTTGGGGGGAAAAAGAAACTGCGATACGACTCAGGAGAGAGAGAGAGAGAAAAAAAGCCTTGCCGTTTAAATGATAAAGTGGCTCGGTGATTGTAATGGCAAGGGTAGGGCTAGCAGTTGGGGGGTGCGAAATGAAATCAAAGCCTCCCTGCACTTAGGAGTGCAAAGAGTGCTTCCTGATAATGCGATCCCCAACAGCCAGATGGCAAGGGCAGTGTCGGTAAGACAGGAATAATTGACTATCTGCAAACCTTAAAGAGAATTATCCTGTTTCGGCCAAGGATTAATGAGAAGCACTGCCTATCTCTCACAAGGCTGAGCCAAAAACTGGGGAACGCTGGGGAGGAGTCCCGTGGAGGAGGAGGAGCATTCCACAAATTAAGCCCAGCCTAGATAAGCAGAGACTGGAGCACCTCCCGCTACTGGATGCTCTGAGCAGCTTGTGGGAGAAATTCTGGTTCTAAGTTGGCAAAGCAGAGTTGGCAAATTGAGTATTCTTCCCTTATGTATTGAACATAGATGCTGAGTATATATTAAAGAAAACTGGATTAGAAGAAGATGAGTGTAGATTTAAAACTGGAGAAAGAAACATCAATAATCTTACTTCGCTGGTGACATCCCTTCGATAATTGAAAATGCAAAGGATTTGCAAGATCTAGTTAAAAAGTCCAGGCACAAAGTTTAAAAAAAGGAACATTAAATAAAAAGATGTACAATAACTAGACTTCGAACTTATAATAAAGATACTGAAGAAATGTATAGCTTTTACTTTTTAGGATTAGACATCAACCAGCAGTCAATAAATATGCTGCAGACTAACACTTCATGGCCACAAAGACCTTGGAAAAGATACTCAAGTTCCATGACGTATCAATACCTGCAAAGATCAGAACTAAGCAGACAATGGTATTCCTGGTAGAATTGATATTTGGAATATGATGAAGCAAGATAGAGAGAGAGTTTTTAAATTTGAGGATGGAGAAGATTCTAAGAATTGTATGAACGCTCAAGAATGGATCATTAAAGAAATCAATTTAGAGTTTTCTTTTGGGACATAAATGACCATTCTCATATTATCCTGCTTCAGACACATTATGTGAGGACTGAACTCTCTGGAAAAGGCTTCACTGATGGAAAAGCTGAAAGAAAAGAGACAAAAAGAATGACTAGCAGCAAGATGAATGCACTAAATTATAGTGGCAATGGGTGCACATTTGGAAGACATGAAGGACCAAGTTACGGACAGATCATCATTAAGAAAATCTAATGTAAGCATTAGACAATGACAATAATCAGTGGATCACATAGGTAATAGAGACTCTCCCTGGACACTCTTCCTAATTTCTTCAGAAGGCACTATTTCAAACAAAGAAACAAAGTTCCTATGTATTGTTTTTCTGTCCAGGGTTCCTCTTTCATCCCCTTGATTAGAGTTGCACATCAGGGAAGAAAGAAGGAAGGGTGTGTTGAATTCTTAAGTCTTAAGCTTCTTTGTATGGGTTCTTTCAGTAAGATGAGAGCTAAACTTAAGGGAAGCTTTGTTCAATATGGTTCCTCTGAAGCTAGACAATTTTTATTTTAGCTTTTTTAAGTATTAGTGCTACTTCTTCATATCCTTCTGGAGGCATTTCTCTAACTTACTCCCCATTTCCTCTTCCAGCTCTATTTCTTTACTCGTAGCCTGTATTCCATAAATAGATAATGCCTGACTACCTTCTTTTCCTTTTTCAATTTCTTTTCCTTTATTTTCTCCTGCCTTTTGAAATCCTCATATCTTTTTTTTATCTCCTACTCTTCATCTGTAACTCTTATTTGAGTCTTGCTAAAGCAAGACTTGCTCTTTAGATGTCGTTGAAGTACAACCCTTTTCATTCTTGGCTATTTGTCATGTTGAAAGGACATGATGAGTTTTGAAATCTGATATCTGGAGGGTGGCAGATTTCTTAGCCCAAGTATAATCCATATACTCAAGGCAATTGCCTGTCATGTTGCTTAAAAAGTATCTACAGTTTTGTCAACAATTGGTTTCATTTCTTCAAACTTTGAACTGCTCTGTTTGAAAACCTCTTGTTCAACATTGGTTTTCCACATATTCAAGAAACGTATGATCAGAACGCTTTTCAGGAACTTGAAAATAGCTAAGTAATTGTTTAGAACCTGTCTCAGAATGAGCAGCACAGTATTTCTATGTTTCTATTCGGGAGGAAAAATACTGACTTCACTTCATGAAGCTTTCTCTTCATGAAAGTATATATAATTTAGGAGCCGTGGTTAGAATGTACTATTGCAATCATCTTCAAAGTAAACTGAAATATCTAATGGGGTGCTATAACATCCAGTACTGCACCTGGATTATCAAACATAGTTTCAGATTATCATAGAAATAACAGTATAATCTATATTTGCCATATTCAGCCTACAGTAAGTGATATGTCCAACTCTTGCTCACATTAAAAAGAAATTCAGAGAAAGTTCAGAATTGATGCAGAAAGAGCAATGAGAATGATAAGGGACTGAAAATTAATATTTTGAAGAAAAATTACAGAAACTAAGTATGTTGAGAAAAGATGACTGGGAGAAAAATATGATAGCAATTTTCAAAGTACTGAAGGGATATTGAACAGAAAGCCAAAATCTATCTGTTATATCAGAGCACAAGATACAATACGCTGCTCTTAAATTACAGCAAAACAAATTGTGACACAATTGTTGGAACATATTCTAAGAGTAAAAACATTTGACAATGAGGATAGAGAGGGATTTCTGTAGCCAGATTCAATTCTATGATTTTCAGAAGAAGCCACTCACCTACAGCTGGTTAAAATGAGATGCCTTGCTTACCTTTTTCTTTTCTTTTCTTTTCTTTCTTTCTTACATAACTTTGCAGCTTATAAATCTGGTAGCTTTACTGATGTGTAAAACTGGTACAAAAACTCAAACCAAATACATTGCTGTAAATATTTCAAATAAAGTATACAATATCTTGAATGCATACTTCATTTAGTTTTCCACATCTGTATACAAGTTGTTAATTATTAGTTTGTGTTTAAGTCATCCACGTTTTTTCCAATGTAAAGACACTGCTAAATCACAATTTAAATAATGACACAAAAGACAATTATTTACTCATCAACCTGTCAAATACTACAATATTTCATTTAAAATACACACAAGAACCTAATTATTTAAACTGAGCAAATACTCACATTACTCTGGTGTTTACTAATTTCCATGGCATGCTTAACATCTGGAAGTTCCTTCATCTGTGCATAATTTGATTTTCCTTTCTCGGCATCATATTTTTTCTTGTAAAGAACCTAAAAATGATAAATATTATTAGCATGTATACAGAAATCAAGGTAGAATATAGCCCAGGGTTTACCTACTATTGGGATAAGGGGAAAAACTTTTATACATTCATTTTATAAATCTCCAGAGTTTTACTGTCAAACCCCTAGCTATTTTAAAAGTTTCATAAACTCAGAATATAAATTTTTAGTTTTAAACTTTAATCCTGACAATATGTGATAATTAAAACTGAGAAGCGCATGTAACTGTATGCTTGTTAGAAACAAACTCTGCTGTGGCCTACATTTTAAATGAGGAGAGAACACGTACAGGTGAAACTTGAAAAATTAGAATATCATGCAAAAGTTCATTTATTTCAGTAATGCAACTTAAAAGGTGAAACTAATATATGTAATAGATTCCTTACATGCAAAGCAAGATAGTTCAAGCCATGATGTGTCATAATTGAGATGATTATGGCTTACAGCTCATGAAAACCCCAAATCCACAATCTCAGAAAATTAGAATATTGTGAAAAGGTTCAATATTCTAGGCTCAAAGTGTCCCACTCTAATCAGCTAATTAAGCCATAACACCTGCAAAGGGTTCCTGAGCCTTTAAATGGTCTCTCAGTCTGGTTCAGTAGGAATCACAATCATGGGAAAGACTGCTGTCCTGACAGTTGTGCAGAAAACCATCATTGACACCCTCCATAAGGAGGGAAAGCCTCAAAGGTAATTGCAAAAGAAGTTGGATGTTCCCAAAGTGCTGTATCAAAGCACATTAATAGAAAGTTGTGTGGAAGAAAAAGGTGCACAAGCAGCAGGGATGACCCCAGCCTGGAGAGGATTGTCAGGAAAAAGCCATGCAAAAGTGTTGGGGACTTTCACAAGGAGTGGACTGAGGCTGGAGTCAGTGCATCAAGAGCCACCACACACAGACAGATCCTGGACATGGGCTTCAAATGTCGTATTCCTCTTGCCAAGCTGCTGTTAAGATGCTCCTGAACAACAAATAACGTCAGAAGCATCTTAACTGGGCCAAAGAAAAACAGAACTGGTCTGTTGCTCAATGGTCCAAAGTCCTCTTTTCTGATGAGAGCAACTTTTGTATCTCATTTGGAAACCAAGGACCCAGAGTCTGGAGGAAGAATGGAGAGGCACACACTGCAAGATTGAAGTCCAGTATGAAGTTTCCACAGTCTGTGTTGATTTGGGGAGCCATGTCATCTGCTGGTGTTGGTCCACTGTGCTTCATTAAGTCCAGGGTCAATGCAGCCGTCTGCCGGGAGATTTTGGAACACTTCATGCATCCTTCCGCAGATGAGCTTTATGGGGATGCTGACTTCATCTACCAGCACCTGCCCACACTGCCAAAAGCACCAAACCCTGGTTCAATGACCGTGGAATTACTGTGCTTGATTGGCTAGCAAAGTCGCCTGACCTGAACTGCATAGAGAATCTATGGGGCGTTGCCAAGAGAAAGATGAGAGACATGAGACCGAACAATGCAGAGAGCTGCAGGCCGCTTTTGAAGCATCCTGGTCTTCCATAACACCTCAGCAGTGCCACAGGCTGATAGCTTCCATGCCACGCCAATTGAGACAGTAATTGCTGCAAAAGGGGCCCAAACCAAGTACTGACTACATATGCATGCTTCTACTTTTCAGAGGTCCAATATTGTTCTATGTACAATCCTTGTTTTATTGATTGCATGTAATATTCTAATTTTCTGAGATTGTGCATTTAGGGTTTTCATGAGCTGTAAGCCATTATCATTACAATTATGCCAAATCATGGCTTGAACTATGTTGCTTTGCATGTAATGAGTCTATCTCATATATTAGTTTCATCTTTTAAGTCGAATTACTGAAATAAATGAACTTTTGCATGATATTCTAATTTTTCAAGTATCACCTGTATACTTATTATATAGGATTCTCCACTATTACTTAATTTTGGTTTAAGCAACATACATTTGTTAACATGGTTTTGGGGAAAGCAATTGGATGTTAAAATGTTATGTCAATCTGATATTGAATTATAAGAAAATCTGATTCAATGAACCATTTGGATGAAAGAAATCTCCATTAAATCTAAAAATCCTTTCTATTGTTCTGTTCCTTTCCAGAGGCTAATTATAAGACAGCTCTATAAAGTCATCATAAGACTACTGAAGGATCTTTTTTTCAAACTTTATCAACAGGGAAACGCTGATTGAGGCAAGAACCTGCATGGGAGAAGGTGTCACAGTACATTCAAAAGAGTTTTTGCTCATCCAATCAATCTTCTGAACATCATGAATTCTACTAAGTATTCTACTCCCAGTGTACTGCCTACCCAATCAAGCTTTTGAAAACCTTCCAGCCTGTATCCTTCAACTCCATTGACTTACCTACCAGTCATTATCTTCAATATAATGGAAGAACTGAAAAATATTATTTGTATAGTTAATACTGTATTTAAAAAGTGAGCTATTTTCTATAAGATGGTATATTCTGGGAGTTTTCCCTTTCCCTTTTCTCCAATTTTTTATTTATAGTTTATTATTATTTTGTTTCTTATTAAAGAAAACAAATATTTATGAACAGAAGACTTACTTTTTACTAATCTAAAACTTTAATGCAATCAAATAATGTGAGTAAATCTGCACTGAACTATATTAGTTAATTTAAATTCAATTGATTCTCAAGTTGTTTTGTTCAACTTGCACATATATAAGGAATCTATAGGTATTAAGTTTGGGCTAGGTATAATTAAGCAATGGATGGGATCAAATCAGTGGTGGCATGCTACCGGTTTGGACCGGTTCAGCTCAACCAGTAGGAAAAAAAAGTTGCCGATCAGCTGAAAAGAGGGAAAAAATCCTCAGTGGGAGGAAAAAGAAGAGAAAAATGCAGGATCAGCCCTCCCAACTGCCCCTGTGCTTTTCTCTTCTTTATCCGCTCAGCTGCAGGTCTCAGCTGGTGTCGGGAACACTGCGCGCCAGCATTAGGCAAAGTACACCCACCAAGCCACACCCACCAAACTGGTGGTAAAACAATTTCAATCCCACCACTAGATCAAATCCATTCTCTCTTTTCATTTTCTAATAGTTTTTGATGCATATTTTCTGATCTCTGTCCATCTCTCACTTCCTTCCCACCAATATGGAAACGCTCTCAACTGATAAGTTGAAGACGAGTTTAATCACCATTTGAAATGCACCCTTGGGGTGAAATTTCCCACTCCCAGATCTACACATAACCACAAAAATAATGTGCAATAACTCAAGCTTACCCCAGCTTATTTTTAAATCCAATGTAATTTGTACAAGCTAATATAAACACAAAACAAAAGTATAAACTGTGTCTGAGATATAGATATCTAGTATAAAGATCAATGTCAAAGATATAGTGTCACTATTATCTTGGGTACTGAGTTGTAACTTAAGATTCATCAACTTCACAAACAAAAATATTGCTTCAAGCACATTTGCCAAGTACTTGAAGAATTTTTTTTTAAAAAGAACCCAATGAGCAGGCCCTGACACGTTCTTGTTTTTTATTTTTCTTGGGTCATTGTTTTCAGTAAGGAACCACCATTGGAATTTTCTGCCAAAATAATGTATAAGTTAAGTCTCTTGCCACACTATCCATTCATTTCTTCATTTTAAAAAAAACCTTTGCCTCACCTATGATATTTTTAGATTTTTTTCAGGGAAACAAGAAACCCCAAAACCTTTAATTTAGTTCCTAAGTTTATCCTTAGGGAAGGGAGAGAGGAGGGGAGAGGAGGGGAAAGGAGAGGAGGTGACAATGGTTTGACATTGTTTATTGCTTCCTGCAGCCTGTTGTTTCCAATTGTATTGAGCCTACAGTATCCAAAAACTGTATCAGGCTGATATTATTGCATAAAACATTTAGGATTTTGCTACCAATCAGTAAGTCAGTTAAAGAAAGGTTGTTTTTTTAACATCCTAACATATCTTAAATTGTAAGATTTTGTTGTAGGAAATTGAATATAATTATCCTACATATAATTTCCAAAAAAAGTAGTTGTCTGGTGATTTAGAATCAATAATATTAATTAGCCTGATCATAAATTAATTTCTTTTTTCTGAATTTCCTTGATTTTGTTTTTTGCTTTGATAGTAGATTACTTTCTGCTGCCTACAAAACTGCCTTTCAGCTGGTTTAATTTCTCCCAATATAATATTGCATTCACTGTTTTTTCAGGAAGATATTATGTTTTGTTTCTAGAATTATTTTTTACTTTATTATACTCTCTATAATCTGCCTTTTAGCTCCAAATCAGAAAAGATACAAAAATTATCCTTTATATGTAATATGCATCTTTAATTTGTATTGATTTATTGCAGTGAATTATGAGATCTATCAAGAAATTTTGCTGAATTAAATTTTCAAGAAAGACAAAAAATGTTGACAATATAAAACATGATAGTTAAAAGCAACACATGATCAGAATGCACTTTTAGTAACTTTTTCATAGTAGAAACTTAAAAAACCATCAGGAACTAACATTTTTTTAAAAATCTAAGAGTATTTAAGTATAAATACCAGCCATTAAGAACTTAAGAGGCAGGATTTAATTATTTTCTCATCTACTTCCAGAATAGATAGAATCACTCCTCGGTCACTGAATTTTTAAGGTAGAAGTTTCCCATTGGATTCTCTGTTCTATATCTCTAAAATGGCTTTTCTGTCTTCTACTATACCTAACACAGACTCACCATCCATATATTCAAGGCTCTCTCCCTTCCATTTCTATATTCTTATAGCCCAACATAGATGTTTCCTAAGTCTGCTCAACTAAGCTTAACCATTCAAAGAATTTCTACTATCCTTAAATATCTTCCCTGCTTGCCTCTCATGATGAATTTTTCTTATATCTGGGTTACAAAATTCCAGATGACCACAAAATGTTAGCGTAGGATGATTTTGTATCTCTCTTGTTGTCCAGGCATATTTTCCTGTCTATCATTACATGCCATGTAATTAATTTTAGACTAGATGTTAGACCATTCTTCAGCTGATATTACTTTTATTTCCTTAAGAATAATCCAAAATGCTTTATTTCCTTAAGAATAATCCAAAATGTAGACAGGAGCAAGAGGTGCTCCTGTCTACAAATAATGTTTGGGTTTACAATTAAATACTTCAGTGTTAGGAATGTGATATTACCCTTATCTGTTCCTGAAGGCAGAACACAGACTAAGAAAGAGGGATACAGGACAGCTGCTTACTATAAAAAACACTGTGGTTCATTCTTTCATTAAAAAAATCATTCTCGCTACAAGCAACTGTCCCAATATGTCCATTGTAAATATATTCCTACTATGGGATAGCAAGTTACTCATCAAGGACACTTTATAAATCATAAACTCTTCAAGCAACTCAAATATAATCACCAGAAAATGTGGATTCTAATTCAATCTTTTTAATAAAATATTTTTGTTTGTTGCTTGTTTCTTATCTCATTGTCAATATACTAGAAATATAAGTATTATTCATACTATTATTACCAATCAACAGGTCACAAATTACCTTCATTTTCAACAATTACTAAAGCAAATTAACCATTGAGAATTACAAGTTTGTTTATATTTTCCATGGCTTTACCATAAATCAAAAAGGGCATTAAAACCTCTGTAAATATTGAAGAACAGGACAAAAAACATGAGGGACCAGAATATAAATATTATCTTTCTTCTCTCTCCAGCATATGTCAAAATCTGTCTGTACATGAATGTTGTGCATTTGGAATATGAAGGTCTAGACAACAGTTTTTGGGGAAAAGGGCAAGTCCCAGCTCTGTTGTAAAAGCCAACATCTCCTCTTTCATTTTCTTCACAGGCATAATGTTTGGAAAACTCAGTGAGTAGAAATTATTCCACTTTCCTTCCGTCTGAAGCAAAAAGCAATGATTTATGTTACAGATGGGAAATAAATGTGTCTGCACATTTTACATTTTATGCTACATCTAGAATACATTGTGTATGTCCTCTTAAAGCAGATGTGTGTTCCAGAGTAAGTCTTAAATGGTACAATTGTATATTTAATACTTTTATGAAAAAAGCAAAATATATAGGAGGTTAGAATTGTCTGAAAAATGAATATCACAGCCAGCTCTGTCCTCTGCTACTATATCTGTGGTGCAATAGACAGAGAGAGAGAGAAAATATGGTTTAATAGCTGCAAAAAAACTGTAATCTATGAATATTCCAGACTAGATTTTAAATCCTCTCAGGGGATAATTATGGAAGGGGAAAGGCTAGTTTAGTTTCTACCACAAACTAAAGCCATGTCTCAAAATGTCCATACTGGCCCAGAAGAGAAAGTATACAAGGTGATATGTAACTAAGCTAGAATTTCCTGAACAGATTTCTTTTAAAATATTATGTCTTTTAAAATATTATGTCATTTTCTCAATAAAGAGCTTAACTCTTAAATGAAGCAATTTGCTTCCTAGGTGTAATCATTTAAAGCAATTTGACAAAAATTAAACTTTTTTTGCAGTGTTATTTATAAAATTCTTCATCTACAGTATATGACTAGCTACCAATGTAAATTTGTTTGTTTGTTTTTATATCACACCTTTATTATTTTTATAAATAATAAAAGCATGAAGATATATAATATTCTTTTCTCCTATTTTGTCCAGATCTTTCAACTCTGGGAAAAATGTCCAAATAAAATCAGAAATACAGAGATTTTTTGACAGTGCTAATTATCTATATCTATTTTATTTGATCTTTGAAAACAGGTGTAGGAGATAAATATTTTGTATTTCCTGCCTTAGATTTACTAAAAACGTAACTTTCTGATTCTTGTCAGTGTTTTCAATTTCCAAAGCTTCAAGAGTTCTTGGGACTTACAAGAGCAGGTTTTTAAGTTGTTGTTCTAATGAAATTAAAATATTACAGAAAAGCATTTTGGAAATCATATGCTCTAGGATAGGGGTGTCAAATTCAGGTCATCATGGCTGCATTATGCGACATGTCAGGACTTTTTCCCCCCTCGCTAAATTGGGTGTGGGCATGGCCAGCATCTGACACATTGCCCGTGGGCTGGGGGTGGACTGGGAGCCCTGCTCTAAGACATGTATGGCAGGTAAGTTACTAGGCATATTTGGTATTTCCATTTAGTCCAAGAAAAGTAGTCAACATTCTAAAGCTTAATGCTACAGCACATGATTTGTATGTAAAAAACACTCAATATTCTCAGTTATCCAACAATTCCAAGTTATTATTTATATTATGTTATAAAGATGTTGAGATTTGTAATGGAATCAATCATGACTTAAGTTCAGTCCAGAAACAGGGTTACTGGCAACAGGTTAATTTTACTAATTGTACTAATTATATGGGTTTATTAATATCTATGTTAAACTATTCAATTTCAGGGTTGTTCATAGACTTGCCTAATATTTCAGAGCATTGCTCAAATATTTCTCTCACTTAATTATAAGTAATATGTTTGCAAACTCTAAGTAGGAATCTTAGTTAACTCTACCTAGTACTAATATTGTTGCAAGCACAAAAACAAAAATCATCATATTTTTATTTTTAGGTTCCTCATATTTATTTATTCCAGAGATATATCCTACTTTTACTCTAGGAATTTAAGCTGCTATACATACCACTCCTTAATTTCTCCAATTTTTTAATTTCTCTCTATGAAAATTACCAAAGCAGCTTCCATTATTAAAACGGATTTGGTGCTCTTCAATTGATTAATTAATCAATTGAATTTATATTGCCACCTATTCGCCCATAGTGACACGAGGTGGCTTATAGAATGTAAAACCATATTTAAAATAAAAAATGATTAAAACTAACAAAAAGAATCAAATAAATTAATAAAGTACAATAGAACAAAATTCAGGGGGGGAATAAATAAACAAACAAACAAACAAATAAATAAAAAATAAATCACCCCCCAATTCCCATCCCCTGCTACGATGATGGCAGATCACACGAGCCATTTGATGGGCTCCATCCCGCTCTGGGTTCCCCAGGCCCGCTGGCAGAACCAGGTCTTCAATGCCTTCCAGAAGAATATTAGAGAGGAGGCCATTCTAATATCTGGGGGAATGATATTCCAGAGAGAGGGAGCCACCATGGAGAAGGCCCTCCTTCTGGGTTCCACCAAGTGTATCTCCCTCAGGGGTGGGACCCATAATATTTCCTGCCTCCAAGTTCTAATGGGTCGGGTAGATGTAACCAACAAGAGACGTTCCCTCAGATAACCTGGTCCCAAGCCATGAAGGGTTTTAAAGGTAACAACCAGCACCATGAATTGCACCTGGAAGCAAATTGACAACCAATGCAGCTCCCTCAGGAGAGATGAAATATGTGCACATCAGGGTCTGCACAAAACCATATGGGCCATTGCGTTTTGCACCAACTGGAGCTTTTAGATATTCTTCAAGGACAGCCCCATGTAGAGTGCATTGCAATTATCAAGACATGGGCATGAGTGACTGTGAATAGGGATCATTGGTCCAGGAAAAGGCGTAACTGGTGCACCACTCGCACTTGCACAAAGGCCCTCCTGGCCATGACTGCCACTTGCTCTTTGAGCAGGAGTCATGAGTCCCCCTAGATTATGCACAGGGTCTGTATGGGGTAGTGCCACCCCATCCAAGACCAAAGGTGGCAATTCTCCCTGAGCCAACAGGGCAGTGCCACCCCAAACCCAGAGCCACTCAGCCTTGCAAGGGTTTAGTTTCAACCTGTTGCTCCCCATCCAGTCCCTAACAGCCTCCTGGCACTGCGAGGGAGACTGAGGACATGGCAACACTTAATTCACCAGGGGTCAAGACATACAGTTGAGTATCATCAACATATTGGTGATACCTCAGTCCATGGTGACGGATGATCTCATCCAGAGGATTCATATAAATGTTGAACAGAAGCAGAGAGAGTACCAAGCCTTGCGGAACCCTGTTAAGGGCTGGATCTCTCCTCTCCTATCAAGACTGACTGAGAATGACCACAGACAAAGGAAGTGAACCAGGACAGCATAAGGCCTCCCATTCACATCCCCCAAAGCTGCCCCAGGAGAATCCCAGGGTCAATGGTATCGAAAGCCACCAAGAGATCAAGTAGAGCAAGGATGGATGTACTATCACCATCCCACTACCACTTTCATCCAATGCTGTTTCTGTCCGAAATCCAGGCCTGAATCCTGACTGGTAGAGGTCGAGATAATCTGTTTCATCCAGAAACCTCTGGAACTGCTACGCGACCACCTTCTCAACAACCTTCCCCAGAAAGGGACAATTGGAGGTAGGTCAGAAATTATCCAACTGGTGGAGTCTAGTAATGGCTTCTTAAGAAGAGAGTGGACCACAGCCTCCTTAAAATGCTGGGGCACTGTGCCCTCCTATAGGGAAGCATTAATCACAACCAGAGTCCACCCACCTGTCACCTCCTGGGAAGCTTTCACAAGCCAGGAGGGACATGGGTCTAAAACACAGGTGCTTACGCGCATACTCCCTAGAATCCTGTCTACTTCCTCAGGAGCAACAGGGTCAAACCATTCCCAGATAACAGGGCAAGAACCTGCCTCAGGAGCTTCCATCGGACCAGCAACCATGCCGCATCTAACTGGGAATGAAGTTGAGCGATTTTGTCTTCCAGAAAATCTGCAAATTCCTCAGTGCGCCCCTTCAATTTCCTCCTTCCCTAGGAAGAAACACCTTAAAGAGGATCACTGGGCGATTATCTGTAGATGCAATTAGTGTGGAGAAGCATTTACACTCTGCCACACAAATCACCACAAGGTAGGCCTTAGTAGCAGCTCTTACCCATGTTCGATTGAGTTCACCTTTTCAATTAATACTACGTTTAGTATTTTGTTTTAGAAAAGGTAACATATTTCACCAGGAAATATATTATGGTGCATGTTTGTGAAATTACCTTGCTCTGAAGATTCATGATTTCTTTTGCAAACACACTATCAATTGTAGCAGGCATTTGCTGGTAGAATGAGTTAGAAAGTTCTTTCTTAGCCTTTGCTTTGTACTTTGCCTAGAGGGCAAGAGAAAAATAAAGTAACAATTATTTTTTGCAGATTAAGATGATATTCAATGAAAAACTTTTACATTAAATCTTTCACAAATTAGATATAAAAATAGATGTTTACCTAGCTTGAACCCAGAATAAAAGCAGGTTTGATTCTGCAGTTCCCATTCCACTACTAAAGGATTTATCTGTTTAGATAAGTATTTTTCAGCCTTCTTAATATTCTGGATTTCAGTTCCAAGAATTCCCCAGCCAATCATGCTGGCTGGAGAATTCTGGGAGTTGAGTCCAGACATTTTAAAATTTCCAAGGCTAACAAACAGTGGTTTAGTAAATTAGACTTTCCTAGATGTTGGGGCAGGCCAAATTGGGTGAGTTTCTGTTTTTAAAAGCTACATTTTCATAATGGAGAAATATTGAATAAAATGAAACCAATTTGTCTCCTAATTTCCAAAATTACCTTTGAGAACAATTTCATCATTTCAATCAGCCTTCACAACATGAGCTTTTCTTAAAGTTACTTACCTAATCAATCAATACCATATGTTAAAACCTCAGCTAAGTAAGGTCCATCTAAATTGTTTGAACTGAGTGGGTTGCACAACAAATTTTTAAATCAGCAGATAGCAGATTTTTAAGCTTAACATTTTAATGCAGTTAAAAACAAAATATTAATTAACTACATCATTTCTTTGAAAAGCTTTTTTAAAAAATCAGAGTAAATTAATTACATTTTTATTATTTTTATTCTTTAAATGTATTAAACCATGATTTAATCGAGCTAGGGAACTTCAGTTGTTAAATAGAAATGAAAATACTTAAAAAAAACACAGATGACTAAATTTTCTAATAATGTCACTCTTTCCATCCTTATCAGGTCATGCCCTGAACACATTTTTTTAATTCTGTATTAACTCTGGTCTCAGTGATGGCATCATGTCATAAAGGAAAATTAACTAAATAGTATCATAATGTAATTCCATGAACTGTGTGACCCCTGACAGGCTGGAACTTAATAAGGAGGGGGCATAATGAAAGAAATATGAGAAGAGAGAAAAAGGGTCTGCATTCTTGTGATAAGTGCTACTTTGTAAATCATAGAACCATCAATATAACAAATGAAGGTTGCAAATGTTCTGCCTTACATCAGAAATAAGAGCAGATATATTTTTCATATGTGTCAGCTGTGCAGTATCAGGCACATGTGTCCACCTGCCTTTTGATTTTTCATATTCTTCTTTATAATGGACCTAAAGAGGGTTTAAAAAAATGGGTTAAAAGAAGGAACAGAGAATAAAAGGAATTTCTATTTTGACAGGGCCAAAGAAGAAAAAAGGAATATAACCTTGATTAATAGTTCCTGATGAAAATGAAAGAGATGAATGTTTAATATAATTTAATTTTAACTAAAAAATTTTTTTGCATAGCTACAAGATCACACAAGTTTAGAACAGTTAACAGATTTTAAATGACAGGAAAACTCATACAGACAGAAGCTATGAAGTATTCATAATTATGGCCATTTTATCTGTATCACTGAAACATTTTGCTGTAGTGGAAGTGCTGTAAGGGGATTACCCTAATATTAAATCATGCATATGATTACTGTAATGTATCCCTTGAAAGCAGGACACCTAACTTCATGGGATTCTCTTTCGTTGTTTACCATTTTTATTAGCAAACTGAAAGTCACAAATCTAGAATAAAAATATGATTTGTATCAAATAGAGCAGTGCACTAACAGATGGAATATTTATTGAAGGAATTAATCTCCCACTGCAATTGACACATATTTAAAACCACTAGATGATTACTACTGTAATGTTAGCTGAGTATGGACTGCTGGTATTTCTCTTTCTGCAATGTAAGAAATAAATCCTCTATTTTCTTTGCAGCACTGTCCGCAGCCGGTGACAAGAGGGTTCAAACTGGAAGACAATATTGCAACACTACAACTCAAGCCTCACCCTTTCAATGTATGCATTAGCATATTGTTTAGATATACACAAGAGATGAAGCTTGTGCTACCACACTGCTTTCATCATTTTGCCATAAGTAGCAAGATCCTGCAAATGTGACAACTGTCCTTGAGGTACAATGCATTAGTATTACTATTCAATGACTATCTATTAATTGCAGTGCTCCCAGGATAGTGGAAGAAAATCAAGGCACATTTTAAATTCATGTCTAGATTAGTGATGAACTTTAAAGAAACATATTTTGCCCCGTGGCTTAAATCTACCTCATTCAGAGAATAAGATTCAAAGCTTGAGCCAATGCTAGAAAAAAAAGAGGGTAAGCAAGGACATCTTAACATTTTTGTGACTGCCATTTAGATTGCGTTGGCTGAAATCCAACAGAGTTCCATTAAGCCAGAGCAAAGAGCTTTGGAAAAATCAATGGCCTATAGGCAGAAAGCTCTTGATGAAAGGTGATTATTTGTTTCATATTATCCATACTAGTCCTGACAAGCTCCAATTCTTTATAAGCAATAAAAGCAATAACGACAATCACTGTCCTACCAGGCTCACTAAAGTACAGAATTATTTGAAGCATTTGGCATTGAAATTCATGGAACATTAAAAAGGGAAAGGAAGAAAGTAAATGCTACAAGCATTAAGTTGCTTTTAGTACATTTTTATCAAGAAAAGTCAGCATTATTATTCCTCTATTACCATTAGCAGCTCTGTAATTCAGATTAAAGATTATAATTCAGATTATGTCTTCCAAACCACAGTAATGCCACGCTGACATGTTACAATGACACAGACAAGCTCTGTCTTTTCATAGCTGTGATACGACACTGTATGCATGTTTTATCACTTGTCACTCTTGCTTCTCTCCTGCATGCACCTACAAGTAGTCCTCAATTTATAATCACAATTGAACTGTAATTTCTGCCATGTTGGTACAATCATAAAGCAAGTCATTATGTGACTAGACCCAATTTTATGACCACTTTTATCATGATTGTTAAGTGAATCCAGTTTCCCCAACTGACTTTGCGTTATTGGAAGCCAGTTGGGAAAGTCACAAATTCACATGGCCACAAGAACATTGTAAATGTGAGCCAGTTGCCAAGCACCCAAATTGCAAATACATGATCAACAAAGGATTGTGTAACAATTTCAAACCAACATTAAATGAATAATTATAAATCAAGGATTACTTGTGTAGCTCTGACTCTAGCTAAATCAGTATGCACAAAGCTTCGATATAATCGATATAAACCAATTCTCTTTTTTACAAAGGTAAATTTTACAAACAACTCAAAATAGCAAAAAGCCAAATCAATATGACCTAAACGAAACATAAGAATACCTGACAAGAATATTTTATAATTTGCTACAGCATTTCCAATTAATTAAGTAACAACAAAATAATCACTCAATAAAACATAAGAAAATTAAATTTAAATTAAACAAATTAGACAAAAAGAATGGAAGGAATGAATTAATCACGTAATTCTGCAATATTCATTTAAGGAAAATTATGAAAGAATTTGCATTATTTTAAAATTTATCCAAATAGTTTACTAAAACTTTTAAAACTGACAAGAACAAAGGGTTTTTTTGACTATGTCTAAAGTAAATACATCAAATGGAAGGTTACAGTACAATGACAATTTAAAATTTTAGATTTTTTTAATGGTATAATCCAGAAAAACAATTAAATAACAATACTACTGGACAGAAGGAGATAATATGCAAAGATCTGAAAATCAGAGTTCTGAGAACACCTAGGGGTATTTTAAATATCTTCCTCTTCAGACAAAAAGATCCCAATATACCAATATGTTCTGAATAATCCTTTATTAGCTATGATAGGGTAGAGTAGGATAGGATAGGAGAAAGGGGAAGATTAAAAGGGTACGTCCAATTCCAGAATATTAGGGAATAATACAGATATTTTGAATAATACATTCAAAATACATACCTTGCCCCTTGAATCTTTTTAGTTTCCTAAATAGACACCTGTAAGTCCACTAACATGCCTATTGTCCCTGTCACGTTTTAATTTCTTTTCATTTTGCTTGTCTGAATTTGTAATTTTCATTGACGAATAAATAAAATACATAAAACATTTTCAATATCAATTTTGCTCATATTTTCTTAGAGTAACAAATATATTTGAAGCAAT
Source organism: Pseudonaja textilis (assembly GCF_900518735.1). The sequence continues at coordinate 915,432 of NW_020769339.1, forward strand.
ATTTACATATCTAAATATCTGAAGGAATAGAAATGTTATGTAATGAATTAAACTAGCACTGAAAATCTTACTTACATTACTTATTAACTCTGTGCATTTTCTTGCAAGTTCCATGTTTTTATCCTCAATGACAGGTTTAAGGAACACCTATGGGGAAAACATTTCCAAAAGTGAGTACAAATTATAAAATAAACCTTTTCACACTTTACAGAACAGATCACAGCCACCTACTGTTGCATCCTCCTCCTCTTCATCCTCTACCATTTCCTCATTTTCATTCTTTGTAGATTCCTGAAAAGTCATTCTCATTTTTTGTTCTTTTAGAAAGATGGCAAGGTTCAGTAATAAAGCAGCTTATGTCCTGTACCACTTGAATTCCTTGTGTCACTATGGTCTCATGGCTAGCTTCATCTCACTGAGGGTTTCTTCCTTATTTAGACAATTCTTGAAAGTCTTATCTGAACAATGTACTATGAAGTGAAAAGCATCAGATGTCCTTCGGGTAAACATGCTTGCAAAACAGCCTTCCCTAGCTTGATGTCCTTGAAATGTATAGACTCATGAACTACACTTCCTATAATTCCAAATAAGCAGAGCGAAAGATCATATTTGGCATGACCTCTTTAAAACAAAAATTAATTTTTGGAATTAGTTTAAGTGTCTGAAGATCTGCTAAATGAAGTATGAGCTACATAAGTTATGAAACTTATTAACATGAATAAAAATGAATTATTAAAATAAGATGGTTTACAAATAATTTGCTGGAGTTGGTACAGGTGGTTTTTGACCACACAATTGAGCCCAAAATTTCCATTGCTAAGTGAAGTTGTTAAGTGAATTTTGCCCCATTTTACAACCTTTTTTTGCTATGGTTGTTAAGTGAATCATTGTAGTTGTTATGTTAATAATATGTTGTTAAGTGAATCTGGCTTCCCCATTGACTTTGAGTTTGTCAGAAGGTTGTAAAAAGGGATCACATAACCCTGAGGACACTGCAACTGTCATAAATATGAGTCAGCCCCGCCTCCCCCAAGCAACTGAATTTTGATCCCATGACCTTGGGAATGTTGCAATGGTCATAAGTGTGAAAAACAGTCATAAATCACTTTTTTCAGATGTTGTAACTTTGAACAGTCACTAAATGAACTGTTGTAAGTCAGGGAATATCTATAATCAAAGCTAAATCTTTAGAGAAGTTTATTAAAGAACTGTAAACTTCTCCATTACAGAGAAGAGTTGCATATAAACAAGCATTACTTTACAAATATTTCTACAAGTTTCCAAAAACTTGAATTGATCTGTATAAAAGATTACTGTAGCAAAATCTTCTTTACATCATGACTAATTTTCCTGTGAACATATAACTTATTCAGTTTTAATTAAGTCAGTTTGATCATCTTAACAAGCAAAGTGATTCTACAAAAGGATACCTATATTCTTCTTAAAGATATTATAATAATTCATAGAATGCAAGTTTTTCATAATAACTTTGGTTCTGGAACTGCGACATCAGTTCAAAATGCTAGAGTATTCTGCTCTGCTACCATAATTAAAATATAAGCTCCATTGCTCTCTCTCTCATTCTCATTAAACTGCTTAAGTCTGCTTATATTTCTTTGAGATTGGCCTTCAGAATGAAGACATTATTCCAGAAAAGACTCAGTATATGTTAGTGTTTTAAGAGTGCATTAACTTCTTTCTATCCATCTTATACATTCTTCATCTCATCTCATGATAAATTCAGCACAGTTTGCATGTTCATATGTTAGTCATTACATTAATTCATGGCAGCACTGGATATTGTTGAAGTAAATGATAGACAATGAACTGAAAAATGTAATAGCTAGCAATAATTAGGCAAGAATTTAGGCTCCCTACTAAGAATAATACTCAATAAGGAAACATGGTTACCTTGACAACTAGGACAAGATGATAAATATGGCTCTTTTCTTCAGCCTCCTGAAAACATAATCTTATCTACGCCTTGTCAAATATATATTTTATAATGTCTATATGACATTCCAAAAGGCAACATTGCTGCAACTCTACCATACAGTTAAGATATTAAATGGTTTGAACTGTTATTAGAAGTTGGCAACAAAAAAAAAAGTGGTGCCTAGAAACTATTTCTGTAACTTTTGTTTTTCATCTCCCACTTAGCATGTTCTGTTTTGAAAGTCTTTAATCAAAGTGCATGAAGCATTAGATTTTACAGCTGACAAACATCTGTTCAGGAATATATTTGGTGTTAGCTTAAGATATTGTAACCAGTATATCAAGGTATTATAAAAAGTATTCTGAGCATATTTTTTTCTGAAAACGGTGCTCCAAAATTCCTAAAAAGATTAAAGCTAAAGGGAATTTAACTCCCCCTCCATTTTTTAAACGGGCCATTTTTCTTTCAGACTTTTATTCCAATGTCTCATGAAACTTTATAGCAGGATGTGTAGCAAAGGCATTTTCGATGAGGGAGGAAGTATAAGGGGGTCAAAAAAATTGGCACCCACCCTGAAGTTCAAAGAAGAGTTAGAATCATAAGGATATGTCTATCACTGGTTTACATAATTATAACTGAAAGAAAGGTTTAAATTAGACTTAAAAATTTATATCCAAAGAATTTTGGATATAATATAATGCTTGAACAAAGGGAAAACCTGTGGACAAAGGGTTTAAAATTTATATTAAATTGTAATTTAAAATCATGTACTGTTTAACATCCAATAAATTGTCAAAGATATATAAATTTCATAAACTTCAAATGTGTCTTGAAAATGTAAATGTAAAGAAGGAACTTTTTGTTATCTTTGGTGGATTTGTGATAAAGCAATACTGGGGTAAGATTCATAATTTTATACAGACGATTCTTAAAGTGAATATAAAAATCAAACCAGAGACTTTCATTTCAATCTCAATGGACAGAACTTGAAAAAAAAATCTGGAACATTGCTGTTATATATGTAGCAAGAATACTTTCTGCAGAAAGATAAAAATGTACTTTAACACCCACAATGAATGGCTTGAAAAACTGATAGAACTAGCACTAGCACTAACACAAATTAAGTGTTTTAATCGAGAAAGAACTTTCGAACTTTGTTTCTATTTGGAAACCACTGTTGTGTTTTGTGCTTGAGCTGGAAAAAATGAAACTTGGATTTTGCTGATTAGATAAGTTTGTTGTTACAGAAATAGCTAGTACATTTTAAATATGTAAAAGTAAAAAGTTGAGACTGTAATGTTACCATTTTAATCTACTTTGCTAAAAAGAGTTGGAAGCCAATGTTCTTTTTTTTTTTACCCTACATTCCTTTGTGCTGAAATAGTGTTTGATATTTTTGTCTAGCAAACAAAAAAATAAATAAAAGAATAAAAAAGAATAAAAACATAAATACAATTTGGAGTGACATGGTACTCCTGATGCTTTTTAAAACTTATTTAACAATGAAAACTGAAATTAAACTTTGTAAAAGATTTCACATGTGTATCCAGTTCCTATCGTTAAGCAGAAGGTAAAAGTTGAGGATTTTTTTAGTACTATAATATAAAAAAGAAAAGGGAATTTGAAACCCTATAATAAATAATTATTTATGGTATGAACACAATATATAATAAATCATGTTTGGGCTACAGAAAACCGTGCTAAAAGCGAAGGGGGGTTAAAAAGCAATTTCTTAGAAGGCAGCATCATTTTTTTAAAGTGCAGCATTGTAATTATCTCAATTTTCAAGAACTATAATAATTATAGTGCTAAAAATGCATTATTTAAAATAAAATGTATAGGGTTCTCTAAGCTAGAACAGAAAAACCAAAAATATTTTCAGAAATCTATAAAAAAAGAGAAATATTACATTTACATTTCAAAATATAAAAAATAAGTGGAATAAATTTAATCATGGTAAACTGGGAGCAGCTTTCAAGGGGTAGATGAGAAGTTCAGAAGAGAAAAAAACAACTAACCTCAGTAACAGACTTTTTGATTACTGAGAATTGAATGAATAGGAAGACAAAAGCCTAGTATGAATACAAAGTTATTATGGTAAGATTAAAAATAAGGAGGAACAAATAAAAAATAAAAAATGCAATCCAAAATAATACAAACTGAAAAGATAAGTAGAATATATTTTTTTCAAACCAAAAATTTATTTATTAATGTTAACATAGTCAGACTGTCACCAGAAAGTTAATTTCCAGGAAACCTAAGGGCAAAACTGGGATTAGCTTTTAGGCTTTTATCACTGTGATGATCTCATAGCTTGCCTTTCAGGGTTTTTTTCTAAAACCTAATGCAGTGGCTACTTGAAACTGTAATACCAAGCTTTGTGGATTTTTCTAGACCAAAAAGAGAGTTTTAAGTCTCAGCACAAGCCTGAAGATAAAAACCTGTAAATCAAAATGGCAGGGTCTTTGCCAGAAGACAGAAAAGGGAAATGTCAAATCTTATTTCTTCATAGCTTTTACAAGGTGAAACTTATTTCCTAACATTTAAATCTAGCATTCATTAATCTTGCTAAAAATAATAAATTAGCTACCAAGCAGTTCCATATTTAATATTCCCTAACTGAAACTAGAAATTCAAGTTACAAATTATTTGAGAACAAAATAATTTGGATTTTTTTCTTATAACCCATCTTCCATTTTTTAAATTTAATTAATGTCCAAATGCTGAATGGTTTTAAGGGAACAATGATATTTTCAATATTAAACCACTTTTTTTTGTAAATTTTATTTGAGTTTTCACCAAAAAAAATACAAATAAAACATCTTTTTTGAAAGTAGCGTAATCCCGGGTTACATTTCTTCGTACAGACACAAATTCAATTTCATGCTCATTTTTATGTTCTATTCCATATCTTATTACTGTTTTACATTTTCTGCATAGGTTCTCCCCTCTTTTAATTTTCTCAGTTATAGTTTAATTATCTCATCTCAATTCAAATCATTATATTTATATTTTTTGTCTGTCCTGTTTCAATTATCTATTATCTTTTCTCATTAAACAAAGTTTCTCCTGTAGTTACTGATTGGAGTATGACGCCTTTATATCTTTTAAGTTTATCCATTTAACTCTTATTTAGGCTTCAATATATACCCTAAAGTTATAACATTCAATATAATACATAACTTCCATTCGGATTCTGCTTGGTACATTCTTAAAATACACACTATATTCTTAAAAAAAGAAAAAATTATAAATATATGTAATTAAAACAACGCATTCCATTCCAATTCAATTCTATCATTAATGTTAATATTCATTAAAATCTTAACTTCTTTAACATTACTTTTCAATTAAATATCATACTTCTATAGGAACAATTATAAGCTTTCCATAATTAATTCCCCCCATCACTTATATTTTATAAAACGTTAACTAATTAAAATGTTCCCGTCCCTTCCAAATTCAATTTTCTCATTTATTTTATTTCACTTATTTTATTAATAAACATTTCACTAAATTACACTATTTTATCCCTCATTTTAATCATACATTGTTTCCAATTTTCTAAAGTTATTTCTATTACTAATATAACAATACAATCTTATGTATCTTTATAGAATCCCTTTTTCAGTTAAATTTTCACCCATTATCTCTAAATAGGCCCTGTTTCTCTATATCTTGTTCCGGTTCTTTGTAACTTCTTTTCCTCTCCTTCTTCCCTCTCTTCTTCTCTCCCCCATTTTTACCCCCTCTACCTCTATTTCTCTCTTCTGTAGCTTTCCAGTATTATACTTATTTTTCGAATTATTTTTCTTTTCTTTGGTTGTTTTTTTAAGTCTTAAATTCTCCATTCTCTTTCCCCCCCTTTCCTTTTTCTTCCCCACATAGAATTACTTGTTCATTAAAGATGGCTTCTTCTTTGTCCCAGTCTTCTTGTTTTGCAGACGTTTCTTGTTGTTTCTCATAGTTCCAAATCTCCATTTCTAAGAATTGAAAAACGAAGCCAAAAGAACCCTTCCCTTCTTGTACATCTTCTTTGTACTTTTTAAGTTCCATTTTCAATTCATCCAGAAGTGGTGCCATTGAATAAATTTTTAAACAACCACCCGATTAATTTTAGTCATTCGAATGCAATAACCAAGAATCCAAAGATCACCAAGTAATCCAAATACACGCAAGCTGTTTCTTTTTGTTCTTTTTCTTCACTTTCTCTTCCTGGGGTTCTACTCTTTAGTTACAAAGTTTCAAGTAAAATGTATCTTTTAGAAGTCTTGCTGAAGTTTTACTGTAGATTCTTTTTAATTCCAGGCAGTCTCCTCCCTCTTTCCAGATCCTGCTCTTTTTTCTTTTTCTTTGCCTTCCTGCTTATGAAAAAAAAAAAAATAGTGTCCAGAAATCTTTATTTTCCCTTTGACATTTTGTTTTATTTTCAGCTTAATTGCCTGTTGATGTCAAAGCGGATTTTTCCGATTTCTTATTTAAGTCTCTTAGTTGTCAGCATAGGGAAAGGGAGAGAAGAAGAAGAAAAAACCTTTCCCTTTTCACTTTCCTTCGCTGCTTCCTACTCTTCTTTGGAAGCGATGTTATTTTTTTGTAAATTTAAATTCCAGGGTACCTTAGTTGTTGCTTTTGCAATTCAACCCGGTCAGCCAAAACTTTCACTTCTTATCTTCCTCCTGCACATTCTTTTCCGGTCGAGTTCTTCTTTGAGGTGGCCGTTTCTGACCACCACTGCAACCACCATCGGAAAAGGGAGTAATGGCCAGCTGAGGAGGAGAGATGAGGCTCTCCTCAACCCTGCAGGCAGTCTCCCCCCTCTTCACCACCTCTACAGCGTGGCTTAGCCCCAAAACCAGCCGGCTTGGGGTGCTCCAGCAGTGAGCCCAGACTGAAACCGCTCACGATCGAAGGAACTCAAACTGGAAAGGCAATATTAAACCGCTTTTTGATCAAACACATTTTACCAAATATAGAGAAACCAAATCTGTCTTGCATTCCTGTCTTTTTAAAAACTCTTTCACACATAAATATGTATACCCAGGATGTTGCTCAAGAATACATTTATAAGGTTCTTTAGACCTTTGGGTTAACTTGTATTAAAAAAATTATATTCTCCATTCACTGTTCCAATATGAGTCAGCAGAAGCAAAATCAGTAATATAATCTTGTGGCACTTATTATGATATGAGTTTACATACATTAGAACCAGCACTTTTAGATATGTACTTATTTTTATGATGTCATTTTTTTTTGAAGTATTTGGGGACAGTAAAGCAGGGAACAAGAAAAGAGCCAAGTTCCAATTTATAATCTAAATCAAATTTATGTAATACATAAAGAACTGGGCTGGATTTCCACTAATCAGGGAAACAGATGCAGGAAGATAATAAGCGGTAGAGAAAATTACATGTCCCAAGCTATTCTGTATCACTTCTTCAGTACAATAGAAGAGAATTATTCCATTGCCAGTGCTGAAAGAAGTCCTACTGTGCAGGGGTGGGATCTGACTGGTGTAACTACCGGTCCGATGATTTTACGGGTGGATGGGTGGGCCAAAACAGCAGTAGACATAGAATTGGTTCTATGTATGCTCTCTGTTTGCAGCTCTTCAGAGCAACCAGTTCTACAGAGGTGGACAGAACTGGTAAAATCCCACCACTGCTACTGTGAAACCAAGACGTTTCTAAATGTAGATGTAGGGTATTCTACATATGCAAGTTGCATATGGAGTTACTTAACACATGTCATGGTATTATCTGCTTCAGATATAGGCTTTCCATTGACAATTATTTGCCTTTTTAATGGGAAACATCGGTGATTGTACCTCACATAGAAATCATGTCCTCCATTTAGAAGGTTTTATTAAGACTTTATAATAATTCAAAATGATTATAACTATGTTTTAAAGCCTTATGTAACACACTGCACAATTTCAAAGTAGAAAAATTCTGTATTATTTTCATAACGCCCACAAGACCCCATTTACGGACCCTAAGCTGTATTTTTAGAAGACATAATTATGAGATGTTTCTTTAAGTAGACAAAATTAAAGACAACTCTGCTTCATAACCTAGCCTAGAGCAATACACAATCTCAGTGTCTGATATCATGAAATATATCATCAGAGTAACGATAGGGATAATGGCTGCTTCGTTACTGTGTGATGATTCATGCTAGCCTTTCCACTCACATCTTGACCCTGTCTGTCCTATAACAGAGAAATGTGTTTGAGTTGAAGATATATTATAGTTGTTATTAGATTAAATGCATTACATTTGCTTTACTAGGAAGCTACTGTTCTTAAAAACAAATTACTTTCCTTTTTTTTTTTTGCAGCTCTTTGGCAATTCCTATCTTTTTCATATTCTTGGAGCACCCTATGATACTAAAATTAGACTCATATATAACAGTATTTTTTGTTTTGTTTCAATTTCTGAGACGGGTGTGAAAAAAAAAACCCAACTGTACAGTCAATATATTGTTTACAATGTTACAAAAATGTGACCATCAATCAGAAAACCTATTTGTATCACTGATATTTATGTTATACATTCAGTGAAATATATCATGCCTGTATTAAAATCTGGAAAGCCAGATTTATTTAGGATTCAGGAATTATTCACTTTGTCAAGCTTTTAACTGTTAATATTCAAATTGGGAAAAATTGGGAAAAAACATCAATAAATTTTTATCTAAGCCAGGGATGTCAAACTCACTGTGTCATGGCTGTGTCACATGACATATCAAGTTTTTCTCCTTTGCTAAACTGGGCATAGGCATGGCCAACGCCTGACACACCCGATCCATAGGCCAGTAGTTTGACAGCCTTGATTTAGGCTATAATAGGAAACATATTTAGGAAATGTGTTATAAAAGTTTATAATATATATTTACATAAATATATAAATGTAATTTTATATATTATTTAAATATATAATATTAAATATTTACAAAAGCCCCTGAAAATGTAATTCTTCCAGCAAACTTGGGGAACCAATTAGGAACCTGTATGATGATTGTACTGTGCTTAGTTGGATACATTTCTTCCTCAATCTTACTTTTATTTATTTTTTAAGTTTGTATACACTGCTCAGAGTCAAAAGCAGTGAGATAGGCAGGCAGTCATGTAAATTTGTTAAATAAATAAATGAATAATATATTTCATAGATGGTTCATAACCCTGTCAATAATAGCCAAGATAGAAAAAGCATATAAAAATAAATATTGGAAATGCCATAAGAAGTTAGGACATTTACATTACATTGGTAATATAAAAGAGCTCAAAAATACTGGAAACAAACTGATCGGAATATTTTTTTTAAACCCCTAAATATAAAATTGAAACTGAAGTCACAGATATTTTATTTGGTATATTTCAGGAAATCATATCTAAATTAATATATTAGAAAATTAATAAATGAAACATATAATTTATTACATTGGCAACAATGCTAAAAAAGAGAAACCTTGCCGACAACATTAGATTGGGACACTAAAATTGATGGAATATGCTACAATCAAAATTAACAGCATTACAGCATATATCTGTAATGAAAATTTAAAATCAGATTCAAGCAGCACATTGCAGAGCAAGACAAATTTTGACACCTGGAATATGATTTCTAGGATTTAAGTAAAAAATAGCAACAACCTTTAATGTTCAATATAAAGTATAGATATACAAAGAACAGGGGAAAAGTAGATTGTGTGACCAGAAAATATTTTCATAATATTTTTAATTTATATTCAGTATCTGTTTTGTTTCCAGCTATTTTTCATTTCCTCTTTTACATTTCAACAATATTTTTTTAAAGGCATAGAACTAGTTCTCAGTTACTGCCTCTGAATATGTTTTTGAGTATTGCTGTTCTACTGAATAGATAATTAACTGGGCAACAGATGTCCAACTCATCCTAGAATATATTTTTTCCTCTCCTGCTGTGGCCGTCATTTGCTCCATATTACTAATGAAATTTATTTTCTTTTAACTAATATGAAGTACTTCCCAGGTATCAATTAAGATCACTTAAAAATAATTATCATAATAAAATATGTGAAATTTACACATAAGAAAAATATATTTGAGTGCAGATTCCTCACAAATACAGTTACAAATGTGATTGTGATTTTTGTTGCTAAGTCATGAAGTCATAAAGCAAGATGTTTGCCAAGCACTAATCCCAACCCAAGCCAGTCCAGGTTTGGTCCCTCCCAGCACTGAACCTCACTAGGGCAAAGTCCTCCCACCTACCTATTCCCCCCACCACAATCTCTGCCCTTTTGGCCACCCTGCACTTTGTCTTGCGGAGCAGCAAGCAGCTCAAAATTGTGCAGCTCTGGGGCTGCTTACTATGCACATGGAAGCTGTTGCAACTGTCAGGAGATTGATGTTGTTGGGTATGCCCAAAGGAGCGGGCGGACAGGGATCCCGCATCCGAGGTGGTCGAGAAATGTCTGGTCCGGATGGATTGTTGAACTCCAGCCGCAATGCCCCTTTGAATCGCCATCTCCATCCATTGCCTCATTTTGAGGGGAATAGACTCAGGTAATCCCTCCTCCTGTTTTAGGCTGGCAGCCGTAGGGGTGAAGGTTGCATCAGGAATTGGCCAACCAGTGCTCAATGGAGGAGATGTACCAATTGGGGTTTGTCTAGGAACAGCCTGTCTGGACTGGGTAGATAAGTCCAAGGGCCCCATCAATGGGTTTGGGTTCTGATCAGTCATGGCCATCTTGTCTGCCTCCCTGGCTTGTTTTTGTAATTGTCTTTCCAATGCTAGGTGCCTTCTATGAGCATCCTTATCTGCTGCCTTAGAGGCCTTTTGGGGGCCCACAGACTTGTCACGGGGCTTACTTGGCTTGGAATGGAAAGCGTTGTCACATTCCATTTTGTATGATGGATTGTCTTGCCTCTGAGTGTAAATTTAATTTTTTTTAATGATTATTATTGATATTGATATCAATATAGCCTGCAGTTGAAATCAGAATGCTCCTCCAGGAAGGTAAGACTGTATCTAAGGGTCCCCAGCAAGGGAAACCTCCAAGTGCTCCAAGTGAAAGAAGGACTCCGGATCCCTGGTCCCCAGCAAGGGAAACCAGCTATTACAGGCTCTGATGTGACTCCTCGCCTGTCAGAGACAAACACCCCACAATGTAACTGTCACTTGCAATTTCCGATTGAGTAAATGGTCCCAAAGGCAGATACACAGAAATGCCTGTAAAATGAGTAGCTGTTTAATTCCACGTTAGCCAGAGGAATAGCTAAATCCAGGGAAGGCACAATGGACAGTTAATGTCTCGGTCCCCAGAAAGGGAAACCAGTGAGAAATGGAGGCTGCTATAATTACTTTCTCGGTCCCCAGCAAGGGAAACAAACAAGAAATGGAGGCTGTGACGATTGGGCACGAAATTGAGGCAGCCGTTGGAAAGGGCAGGAAGCGGAATCACTGGTGTTAAGCCTGAGCCGTCTGGAGAGTCGCTGCTGCTGCTTCTCTAATTGCAATTTTAAACGCTACTGTCAAGAGAAAGCAGCAAAGCCAGGAAAGCCACGGCTGAGAGTGTTCAGATCCGATCACAGAGCCAACGATCGGAGAGGTAGATAAGGCTTTTTGCTGAGGTGAAAGCCTCAAGCTGCCTGTGTAGTGGTAGGCTCCGCTAATTTACGAGGGAAAGTGATCGGAATAGCAGATAAGGCTGTTTTGTGAGACGAAAGCCTCAAACTGCCTACGGAATGGCAGGCTCTGCTAATTTACGAGGGAATGGCAGATAAGGCTGTTTTGTGAGACGAAAGTCTCAAACTGCCTACGGAATGGCAGGCTCTGCTAATTTACGAGGGAAAGTGATCAGAATGGTAGATAAGGCTGTTTTGTGAGGCGAAAGCCTCAAGCTGCCT
>NW_020769339.1:927266-1015264 GCF_900518735.1 Pseudonaja textilis
CTGTTTTGTGAGGCGAAAGCCTCAAGCTGCCTGCGGATGGCAGGCTCCGCTAATTTACAAGGGAAAGTGATCAGAATGTTAGATAAGGCTGTTTTGTGAGGCGAAAGCCTCAAGCTGCCTGCGAAGTTGCAGGCTGCTAATTTATGAGGGAAGCTGTTTTAGAATTGTTAGTCTTTGTCTAAATCGATGGGAAAGACTGAAAACCGAATTAGATGGTGAAGGGTTTTAAAGATCCAACCTGAATTTGAGCAAAGATGTTCCAGTCAGGGAGTGCACAACCTCTTACCATGAAGGCTGAGCTAAAACTGGGGGATGCTGAGGAGGAGTCCCGTGGAGGAGGAGGAGGATCCCAGAGTTTTAAGCCCAGCCTTTCCAGAAGAGACTGAAGCACCTCCCCATTTCTGGATGCTCTGAACAGCTCATGGGAGAAAGGAGTAACTGCTGCCACCATAATGGCGGTGGTGGTGGTGGTCGTGGAATGGTAATGGAGCTGGACCAAGGGGGAAGGAGGGAGGGAAGGAGTATGAGATAAATTTTAAATTTTGGATACATGAGAACTGGAAAACTGAATATTTGACTATTGTGTCTTTCAATATACTACAAAGATCCTTTTTCCACTGTATTGGTTGTTGGCAAGGTAAGAAGGTTCAATAAATGGAATGGAACAGGTATTCATTAGCTTCACATTAAAAACAATTCCTTCATGATGCATAAATTGTTGGTAACAAAAATATGCCTGAAAACATGTAATTTCTATACCAAAAATTTGGACCATTAAAAAATAGATTGTAAACTGCATGTTATAATAGAAACATGCTAGAATTTCAAGTTATTTCAGGTTTTTTTTCTTTCTGAAACTTTTATTTATTTGTTTGATTGATCGTTTGTTTGTTGGTTGGTTAGTTTATTTATATTTCCAGCCAATTCATTTCCCTCAAGGAGGGGCTCTTTTCCCCTTAATTAATTGAATGATATTTATTTGGGGTACTAGGCTATAAATAAAATGTGATATTGTTGTTATTTTTATTATACGACATCAGTACACTTAACTTCTGCAGGCTTCTTTTTATAAAAAGCCAGCTATTATTAATTAAACAGCAATTTACATAAAATTTCCAAAAGTATTTTCCTAATAGTTATACATGCAAAAAAAATTAAGAAGCTTCTTCCAAATGAATGCAAGGCTTTCTAGAGAGATTTTCCTAGATTATTATGCTCAAGATTTGAGCCATTCAATTTTGTTAGAACATCTCCAGAATGGATAAATCCATCTTCCCATTTGGGGATTTCAGTAAATTTACAGATGCTTAAAATAGTCGTTCCACACCTTAATTCTCTCAAAAATGCTTTTCAAACAAGACAGTGATCTCAATGCTTTTAGAGGACAGTCCTGAATAACATGAACAAACTAGGGAGTGGCTTCAATATCCTAGGGTAAATTCAATATCCTAGGAAAAATGACACAGTTCCTGTTTTGACAAGACAGAAACCAAAAGTCTCTGTATCCTTTTAACACAGTAAGATATTGTACATGAGATTACCATACAAACTGAATATAGCCTAGATGGTAAATCAGTGCCTGCATGCTAACTGTTCGGGTAAAACTGTGCCTGCATGCTCAGTTTTCAGGTTGCAGAATCATCCCAGTGCACAAAAATCAAAATAAAAATTGGGAAGTATTGACCTCACCCCTTTCCTAAGAGGTCTGGAGTGGGCGTGCATAAGTATACCAACGTGCCTACCATTCCTGTCCTATTGTTTCTTTTATTTTTCTTATATGTATCCATGCATTCATAACTATGTTTTTACTTATACCTATTATCTTGTAAGCAATTGACAAACAAAATAAAATAAATAAATAAATAAAATCAGCCAGGCAAACATTCCATGACAGTCTACTTCAATCAATTGATGGCAAGTATTGTTTATTCAATAATTTGAATAAATGCACGTACCGTCCAAATTTTATGCAAACTATTTTCATTTACTCTAGATAACACTTAATAGTTTCTCTGAAAGTCTATTCTTATATTAATAGTGTAATTCAACCTACATAAATGAAATAAGAAAATTTAAAAGTATTCCAAATTTATATCACAACCTGTCTACCTATTTAACAACTTTGATTTCCAATATCAAAAAGACATTAGACTAGACTCTACAAAGACACTCAGATTGCAATCACATTGTACTAATTCAGCAAGTTGTTGTTCCATGCATAAATGACTATAGATTTGTAAGCCACTTTGATGAATTACTGAATAAATATATAAATCCAAATACATACATAAATGGAAAATCCTTCATTTATGCAAAATAAAATCTCAGTTATAAGGCAAAGACTTCCAAAAATGAAAAAAGTCTTTTAATGCAGATTAAATGTTCACACAGGCAAGTTGTTCCATAAGAAATTAAATTTAAAAAACAGCAACCATAATAGGAAAATCTTTTTAAAGCTTTTTTTTTAAAGCTTTTTTAAAAAAAGTATATTAGTCTATCCCAGCCAGCATCTAGGTTGAAAATGGAATTCTATTCTTATTTTACATCCAAAGCCATTGAATAACTTTGGGCCAGTCTTAGTCCTAAAGAGAAAACAAAAGCAAACCATTCTGACAATTTTGGGTAGAAAACCATACGGATTTTTCTTCTGGCATCTAGATTGACTCAACACACAAAAGTTCTATATGTATCTGTTTATTAAATTCTCTATTTTTCTAAATGTTTTTTTAAAAGTTACTTTGATTTCATAATAAAATACATATTTCCAAAATTCAAGTTCTGAATGTGAAGTTTAAACAATTTTAACAAGGCTAAGAGCTAGATCTGTGCCACAAATCCAGGAGAAGCTTTAGCTGAGCAGAATACTGTCTATATCAGCATTTGAAATGCTGCTTTTCCCAAGCATAATTTTTTCAACAAGTGAATTTCATATTGGCTAGAAGGGAAGTGTGGTCAACAAATGTGGAAGTCTGTAAATGAAGGAAGCTAGGCTATATTAGGAATAAGGACAATTTAACACAGCTCTTTGTATTTAAATTGGTTTTTATTTTAAAAATTAAGAATAAGATTTGCAATTAACCCCTAATCTTAAGAATTGTTGACACACTTGACTCAATTTTTCAAGAAATCCAGTTAACAGAAATATAGAGCTCTCTCAAAAAAAGGGACAGGGCTTCTACAAATAGAACTGAATTTGACTTTAAGTCAAAGATTAACTTACCACACTATGAAATGAACTTAAAGATGGAGGAAGCAAAGGAGGTTTTTATCATTTTTCCTGATTTCACTTCATCTTAGGCTTCAACAGGAATATAGCTGAGTACATAAAATACACAAAAGAGTGTATTTTAGCTAATAAAATAGCTAATCTGGCTAGAGAGTACCTAACAGAGAGACTAAGGAAGCCTTTTGGTAGTTCTGTTTCATAGATGAAAATCTTTGAGGGTAGGGTAGATTGATTGTATCTTCGTTGTTAATATAGTATCATTCAACATACCTCCAATATTTGAATGCCAAGATTGCAGAAAATACAATTTCTTCACAAGAAAACAGAATCTCTCCATTTTATGCTATTGTGATTTGTAGATTTATATTAGCCTCCATTCTCCTTTAAAGAAATTCACTTTTCTCTTTAGCTACATTCTTGTTGATTAATGTACATGGCACTGTATTATATTACATCTTGCATCAACCTTAAATCTCACTACTGTCATGATGATAAAAGAATTCAGTCCTTCTTCAAAAATGTGTCAGGAATCAAAAGTAGCACTGGGTTAATAAATAAATGAACAAACAAAAACAGGCCCAGTCAAATTCTATTTGAAGTAGAATGACAAGATATCAAATATTATTCATCTCTATTTCAGTGTTTTAACACAACATATGCTTTTCTAATCACTAGGCAGATGAGAATCATAAAAATGCAATAAGTAACTCCAAGGTTAAACATAACTAGTCAGTAGCTGATGAAAAATAATTTTACCCTCTTTATCTTTGTCTCCCCTTGATCCATTATTGTATGTTCCTCAAATGTAAACTTTTCTGACCTTGGAGAGGAAAAAAACTAACAAGTAAGTCAGAGACAATTCAGTCTGCAAATAAAGTCTTCTTAAGCAAAGAAATATTTTACAAACATCACATCTTTTCTTTTTTTACTTTAAAGTTGATTTGAACAAGAATTCTAATGAATCAATGACCTCAGAAATTTTAAGCAGGTTATATACAGTAATCTTTTTTCATTATGACTACCTTGACAAGTGGCAGATAAAGCAATCCATATTTACTTCAGTCCCTGTTCAGATGCAAACATTTTCCTTTCCTTTCAAAGTAGACCTGTATGAATGTTATTTGTTTGGCATTGCTAGCTAAATTATGCTAGCTAAAATTATGTTAGCTCAAAGGAATACTTCAACAATTATAAATTAAAAAATGGCTGAAAATAGTGCATGCTAACTTAGTCACAATAAAGGTACTGTATGGTTGGGCTCTTCCCCATTTACTGCTACCAGTCATACTGTATGGACAAACAATTTAGAAACATTTCATTACAGATAATTATTTTTCACAAACTGATATCTATTATTACTTTAAAGTAAGCTAACAGGAAATTATGAATGGTCTGTATTAAGCTAAACGAATTCTCAATTAGCACCCAAAATAAATTTTAGTAAACTCCAAATGAAACCAAACATTTCCAAAATGTTCTTAGCCACATGACAGAAGAAAAGGTATGGTTAAGTTCACAAGCCCAAATATGAAGCCAAATTCTTTCCTATAGTATTAATCATGATTTAGCTTTACATTTAAATGTGTTGTTTTTATTACAACAGATAAACATAGCTATCTCAATATTTTATCAAACTTAACTTATTTTTAAACCAATATATTTTCTAATCAGTATGCATTTCATAATAAACCAATGTTAATGTAAAGCTTTGAACAAACACATTTCTGCAATTCACAGCATTAATACAAATACATTTATATTAATTATACGATTAATGGCTAGAAAAAATATCCAGTAACACACAATCTATCAAGCATTAATTCTAAGAAATTATCCAACAACTAGGTTTGAAAATATTCTTAAAATGAAAGCAGATATTAAGTTTCTGAACTGCATTTCTTGATAACTTTTATGATCGTCAAGGAGAAAACTCACCTCAGTAAGTGCAGAACAAAGTTCAGCTACTTCTTCCCATCAGAAAATTTAAGCAAACCTCTGGCTTCTTTAGTGATTCTTCGCTAATAGCACTACATGGTATCAAACCAACAGAATTATAAAATAGTCATGGAAACACTTATATGAAAATGCCAATCACATGTTTTTTTAAATATAATTTAAAATCTCTTACTGAGGTAAACAATGATTTCATAGGATTTGATTTCATACCGTATTTAAAATATAATTATATTCATTTTCTCATACTATTTTTTCATTTTCAGTGCTCATTATAACATTTTTATGAAAAACTAAAAAAAGCTAAACAGTTAATTTTTTTATTGTGAAAATATCCAGCAAAGCAAAAATTATAAGTAACAAGGAAAAAAAATAATGTTTCTGATTATAAACAAAAGTGTAGTTTGCTGTTTTCTTGAATGAACATCATAGGCAGACTTCTTGAAAGCCAAAGCAGTGTACTCTACAGGAAAAAATAATAATATTTTGACTTGAAATATTGAAAATACAATAATTTATGAGCATTTCAAACTACACTACACAAATTGAAAATGCACAGGCAATTTAAAATGTTCATTCAACCATGAAAATTGAACTAAAATGTCCAAAACTGGTCATTAAGAAAAGCAGTTAATTTATTTAATACTCTTAGAGCAATCCATACAAGACATTGAGTTTTTTACTACTATGACAACAGAATTCTATCAAGTCCCTGATCTTGCTGCTAGGAATTTCTTCTTCAAATGACCCCGGTCCTATTGAATTTCAGAGCCATTCCTTTACCTAGTTATAAAATTATGTATTTGGCATTCAGGTTTTGCTGATCTTTTAATGACAAAATTTCATCTTGATATATTATTATTCTGTAACCTTTTCTCAAATTTCCTCAGTATTTTTTTAATAGCATAAGACTTTAGTGTAAATTTAACATTTTCCAATTATTAATAATTGTTAATACGGTTGTATATCATTGTATACCACACCAAGCAAAGAGTTTTGAAGACTTTTGAAAATAAAGCTGTTCTTAAATGCAACAGTTATAGTTTTAAATGTTGCTAATAGCATGTTGTTCCTCACATATCTTTTTAATATCTTTCCAAAATATTCTAAAAACTTACCTCCATTACCTCAGAAAACAGAGGGGAAAAACACACTCCACATCTCCTGAATAACAGTTGGGATTATCACGCAGCTATTATTTTATATCAGACTGTATTTGTATAATACACTCATTTCTTATCTTTCCTATTCCTTGGTGTTACCATAGGCTATAAACAATCCTTCTATAACCTTTTATATCAATCTAAACATGTTATGGATCCCAACAGTTCCACATAATCCAGTACTAGCTTTTAGCACAGACCTATCTCCTCCAATTACATCCTTAAATAAGTAAATCAAAATGTCTTTCTGCATTTGGTTAGAGTGAATAAGAAGTTATTGTCTACTTGAATATCTATTTTTCATATTTTAAACTACAAATTTCTATAACCCTTTTGATTTTCATGTTTGTTTGTACCATTTTCATTTTGCAGATTATATATTACAGTGGACCTAGTTCAAAAAACAGTATTGACAATGGATTAGAACTAAAATTGCTATCAAAAAGCATCCCCACTCACTCTAAGATTTTTTCCATCTTATAACAAAAGAACATTGCACGATAGCAGTATCCTCAGCCGTGTTCTGTTACACTTCTTTAAGACACACAGCATTTTTCTTAGCAAAAATATTCATACTGTCATAAATCCCAATGTATTATGGTATTCCATGGTAAAAAGTCTTCTATTAGTTCCTCAGCCAAATTCTTAGAACTTTTTCTTCCCCCAGTGACAATCCTTTCCATCCAAGCCAGTAGTCCTATTAAATAAAGTAATTCTGCAAGCTAAAGTTATTTGGAAAGTAGTTCTATAATGTTTAACTTATCTAATTCACAACAGAAAACTATTTGATTGCATTGCACTGAAGCTTACCATAAATATATTAATTTGCCATTTTAACATAAAATACCTTTGATAGGTAATTCCACCTTTAATTTACTTGGAGAGGAAAACACACACTACCAATGTGCTACTAAATAAAACAAAATTGGGAGTACAAACACACAAAGCACCAAATAATCAATTTTCTGAAGCCATACAGACTCAGTTCTTGAAACAATCACCCAAGTCACTGTCACTTCCATAACATTTTTTTTATGCATGATCCTTGCCACATACATTACTGATTTGCTCCTGAGTTCTTTTCAGTCTTTGTAATTCAGGTGTGTCAGTAACAATACTGAAACCTCTTCCTTTGCTTTCTTCAAAGTCTCGCTTGTACTTGACCTATAAATAAGAAAAAGAGAGAAAGGGCAAGATGTTATGGATTAATGTCTTTGATTCAAGGTAATTTTAAGTATGAATACAGTGAAGAGTTTTAATTAACAAAATCCTTCATTTTTCATCATGTAGAGATAGTTATTTCAAAATGATAACCAGCAGCATGAATGGCTTCAATTACAGTAGCAATGAGTACACCAATGCAATACCTGAAAGATCACATTTCTTCATCTTTAAGAAAATTGATCTATCAGGTTGCTAAAAATTGACATCAATTGATGGCACATTGATTTTTTAAAAAATCTGCCACAGAATTTGTACTGCATAAAATAAGTGGAAATAACTCTTGTCTATATTTTCCACCCTTCCTATTCCTTTTTAAAGGTTCCATGTTCACAATTCTGGAGAACTGACTGAAAAAGAAATATAATGGCAGTAATGGAGAAAAGGAAAACAAAAAATGAAGAAGTTCCAAAAGATCTAAAAGTATAAAACCTAAATATTAAAGGCTTGGATGAGAAGAGGAGCAACTGAAATGTCTGCCAAATCAGAACAGCTTGGCCAATACCACCCAACATCTTGAGTGAGGTCCAGACACTGGCAGCAGAAGAGAATCCCAACAGAACTTGCACAATTGATCAATAACATCCAAGAGAATGCAGGTAAGTTCAGAGAAGTCCAGCAGCACTGCTAAATCCCCCCCCCCCCCAAAAAAAAAAAGGCTTGGACACTAATTTTGGAAAGGCTTAGGTGCCACAGAAAAAAATAGTCCAAAACATGCTAATGAAGCTTCATGGAAAGAAGCCTAAAGTACTTCATAATAGTAAAAGCCTTCCAAAGAAGGCCTGCTTCAAGTAAACAACCCAGATGGCCTTTGGCAAAGGGAGTTGGAGGAGGGCTGGCATTAGTAAGAAAGCCAGGAGAAAGACAACATTAAGGCAAAGACTACCTAAAGCAAAATGTTGTACACGATGGGGTAAAAAGTGTATATATGGAATGGAGATCTATAAAGTAAAAAATGTAAATTAGATAGAATATAAAATAAGATAGAGAAAAATAAAAATTAGAGAATTTCTAAAAATAAGAAAATAAAAGTTAAGTTGCAAAGAAAACATTCTTATATTTTTCTAATAATAATCTCAATTGAAGAAAATTGTTTTGCCTCTAGGCTGATTCTATCTTTTTTTTTTCCCAAATAGGACTTGCACAGTCACTTGTTCCTCAAGGTCATGTAATGGTGCTGGGGCTAGAAAAGATTGTGGTCAACCAATGTCCAGCTTAAATGCAAAAAGAAATAAGTGACTGAAGGTACTATATTGTTGAGCAAAATAATATCAATGAAATAAATCAAGAGACATCTATAATATTTACATGCATCCATATTAATATCAATACTTGTTTTAGCATGAATAAACATGTTCAGTAAATGAAATAATCCATAATAAGAGCAGAAAGGAAATTTTGGAGAAATCTAATGTGTGAGACTCCTTTTTTCTCTGCATTCCAATATTATTTGGATACTATTTATAAACAGATTGATTTTTATCAATTCTTCCTCTCTTCTCACAGACTTGATGGTTAGAAAAAGAACACATTTGGTGTTAGCTTTACACTAAGTGCTATCATGTTTTATCAACCATCTGGTGTCAGTGAGGAGCACTGAAACTAAGACACCAAAACTATTCTATTTTAAAAAAGGCAAAAAGAAAATGCAGTCATCAAAATGAAAAGAAATGTGAAACAACAGAAATTGATAGACATTAAAAGAAAAGAGGGTGAGGTTTCTTACATTTATGAGACTAGAATGACAGAATTTTAGTTCATGATTCAATAAAATTTGGATTTTAGATATAAAGAAATTTGTGTGGTTTTTATAACTATAACAAATAACTAATTTTAAATCAAACATTTATTCTCTTAAAGAAATATTACTAAACTAACAGAAGTGATATAATTTATGTATTTATGTCTCACAGCATAGCACAATTGATAGAACATAATCCTATCATTTCCATGATGATATCATGAACCATATAAGAAGCATCTAATTTATTTATTTAAAAATTTTATGTCGCCACCGATATTAATATATAATTCTAGGCATCTAGCAATCTATTTACAAGATGGATGGATGGATAGAATCCCATAAATATAGTTAAAATAATCCAAAAAGGAAAACGGAGAGAGCACATAACAAATTTACAAAACCCACACAGACATCAAATCACCTGGCATCTCACCCCTAATATCCAAGGAAAATGCCAGGTCTTAATGGTGTTTCCGAAGGCCAAAACATTATTATAGCTTATAACAGATGTTTATGATACCAAAAATCCATTAAAATAATGCAAATATGCCCCCTAAACTCAAATCCAACATTTTTTTGTCACATTAGAAGTTAAAATATAATAATTTTAAAAGAAAGTTACTTTCTCTTACGCTATTTGACTTAAAATAAATTACCAGATTTTTAATTACGGGATATAGTAGATACTATTATATTGCAACAAATGCTATTTAAAATAACTTGAGCAAAATGGTAATATATAATATTGTCCATATTCAAACCTAGAAGTCAACTATCTTAGTGTGAAAAATTATGCATGAACAGATTGGATGTGTTTGGGATGAAGAAAATATGAGAAATGTAAATATTATCTCTACCAGTTATCAAGAGAGGGTCCTGAACAATAGGCATCTATAAGAATTAAAATATAGTCTAGACTCTAACTTACAAAAAATCAAAAAAATTTAAATATAAAGTTCTTGTATACAGTTGTAACTATGGAAAACCATATATGTTCACTGAACCATATAAGTGATTAATTCATAAGGTGGCTAGTCATTATAATCAGGTACCAAAATTTAAAAAGTGAATATATTTGTCCTATATAATATATAAGATGTGGAAAAAGTATTTAGAACAAATAATCATCCGTATTTCTTTGATAGTAAATCTTATTTCTCCATTTCAATTACATCTTTCTTACCTTTTTATATATTTCATCTCTTTAGAGTTTTTTTATGTCAAAAACACCACCTTTATTCACACTTCACTGTTTTCAAATTTCTATTTTCATATCAAGATTTAACATAACACCTGAATATTTTCACACCAGTGAATGTGTAAATTAAATGCTGTAGTCTTTTCATTAATCATCTGACTCTCAGTGGACCAGTGACTCATCATTTACAACCCTAAAACCTAAATGCTAAATCAGAAGTGCATGAAAGCATCAATTTCATAATACACCATGACTATCCTATCTGGACTGCAAAAACCCAGATGATCAATATATGGCAACAAAGAGTGGAGGTTTCCATATCCTTTCTATATTATCAAGTGTTTGTCTGGAATTTTGCAAGATATAGAAAAATATCTTCTAAAGAAGGGGAAATTAAACACTGATTTAAAAAAAATCATTCAGCTTTGATTGTGAATATATACTTTGTGTTTTTACAGGAGCAAAAGAGTATTTAATATAAGCTATTTTTTAAGAAAATTACATTTATGAATAGGAAAAAGGACAATGCAAATTTGACTCACATGTGCATTCAAACTTCTCTTGTGGCCTTAAGTGAATATATGTAACTAGATTGACCATTTAGTCATTTTATCTTACTTTATTCTATACTGTGTGAATGCCTCTATATACTCATACTACATACTAGAATAAAGTGTAGAGTGGGGAATTATATATCTGTTCTTCCTCTTCTAAAGAAGTCCATTGTTTTGAAATGAAACAAAAATAATTACACAAATTAAAGAAATAACATAAAAATGTAAATAATATTCAAAAAATTTAAAAGATAACCCAGAAGCAATTCTGCTTTTCTCTTCAGTATTTCCTTCATGACATGGATGGAGAGGGGAAGGAAATAGTTATCAAAACTGGTGGTCATACAAATTTGTTAAGATTATAACAAGATAACAATAAATTAGAAAATGGCTTGTGAATAAGAGAATAACCAGTTGACTCAATTCTTGTACTCTATTAAATTGAATGTATAAATAAGCTGTGGAAAATTATTATCTTGGCCACTCATTCAAATGTCATATATATTACATATATAAACAATCATCAATATAGCTAACAATTGTTTCTTTTTTTTCAAACATGAATACATGAAAAGGTCAAAGTTTTGCAATCTCCAAGAAAGGAAGCAAAATCATTTTTGGACATCTGAAGGGCATACTATTATCTCCCATAAATTCTGGGATTCTAAACCTTTCATATGAAAATTGTGTTTGATGAGTGACTGGCAGATATGATGTCTCCACAATTGGGTAGAACATTTGAGAAGAAAATTAAATATTTAGGTAAGATAAATTATCAAAAACTTCTTCTGTGATTTGTTAGCTTTAGTTAACATGTGGAAGAAAAAATGATAATTTCACCAAATCAAGATGTGGGAAGATGATCAGGAAGATCAGTGTTTCCTGGAATTAGCTATCAGTTAAATTCTTAAGTCATGGTCAAGTGAGTTAAATTTGTTGTCAGTAATTAGAAAGCTTTACAGCAAGAGATTCCATAGATATTCTTATCAATAAATAAGAATATTATAAACATAATATAATGAAGAAATATAGAGATGAGTCACATCTTTGAGTTGTTAATGGATAAGATAAAATAGGAACAAAAATGCTTGTATCAATTAACTCTCCATGCTATTGGAAGTGAATAATCAGTAAACATTTAATTATTAATTAAATAAGTAATCGAAGATTATTTTAAAAATGGCCCCAGATTATCCTTCATACATTTACAAAAAATAATGCAAAGATTACCTGACTTTGCAATTCACTTTGCTGTTTTAGTCGAATATTTTCAGGTGTATCTGCCACTGTAGTAAAAGACTGCTTTGGATAGTGTCTGGAAAATAATAATAATAATAATAATAATAATAATAATAATAATAACAACAACAACAACAACAACAACAACAACAACAACAACAACAACAAATCTTGTGGGATGTAAGAATACAGACAGATTGTCATTTGGAACACAACACACCAGATATCACAGTTGTCAGAAACCAAAACATACAATTTATTGATATCACTGTACCAGACAGGAGACACCAGAATCAAACAAAAAAAACTGGAAAAAATAACGAAATATCGCAATCTGACCATCAAAACTATGCAATTATGGACAAAACAGTGATACCCATTGTAATTGGGGCACTTGGTATCATGTCCAAGAATTTTGCAAAATACATCAAAAAAGTTGCAGTTTCCTACACTAACATCAGCGGAACTACAAAAAAAAAACAGCACCACTTGGAACATTGTACACTTTAAGAAGATACTTGATTGATACCTAGGTTTCTGGCAGCAACCCATATCAACCATCCATGCCAGTCAATGATATTTGTGATACATTTTTAAACATTCAGTTGATTGAACTTCATTTTTAACGAATAAAAGAGATAATAATATAGGTTCTTGGTTAGGACTTGAATTCTTGTCTTTATCACTCTCAGACTGAATGGAATTGTAGATTAAATCTTTAATAACAATAATAACAGCAGCAGCAACAACAACAGTTATAATTGCCTGGTAACATATTTGTTCTGAGCCTTGTTCTGGCTCATTACAATAATTTAAACCAATTAGTGATTGTATTTATTTTCAAATGGCAGCTTGCATACCATGGTGATTTTTAATAAAGAAAACAATAAATAGAATGGGATTCTAAAGTCTAACAACTTCACCCTTACTTATTCACAGTTGTATTATTCTCTTTTTATTAAATAAATTCCTTTTTCAGACCAAAAAATAAAAGCAGAGAAGAAGTTTCTGAGTTAAAAAGAATTTGTGATGCTATTAGTGTTTCTCTTCTTTTATCACACTATTCTTGTTTAAATTCTTTTTAGGTACATTTTCTTCTGAAAGGTTATTCCAAAATATTTATATTTGTCCTGTTCATAAGAGCTTCCTAAACGACGTGATTTTCATGGGTGGAAATTTTCATATATAACATTTTTATCAATTACAGTGATATCTTGGTAAACATCAGCTTTGAAACTTATCAAATTTGGTACTCAATGCATTTTGATGTGAAAATTTTCTCCCAATACTCATTGTTTGTTTGGTACTTGAAGCACATGCTAGAACTTCTCAGTGTCAACTAGTGAGTCAGCTATGACTCACTACATTATTGGGGATTGGTACTCATCGCACCTCTCAGAGCCAATTAACGATAAATACTGAGGTACCACTATATCTAAAAACTCTTGTTTAATGAACAATAAAATTTTAGGAGTAAATATGCAAAGGACTCTCATTCCCTTACACAAGCTGGCCCACAAACATATCATATTTTTTTTAAAAAAATACTGTTCTCACTCAGTTTTCTAAATGAGCCATTTTTGAAAACAATTATGATACTATTCATTTAAATCACTTTAACATGTTAAATAACTGTTGCACTGTAGAACACACACTCAAATTATTCTATTTCAGAAATTCATTTGCTATTATTGAAGCTAATCTATATGTTACACCAAAAAGCAGGTGATATTATGCCTTTTATTTTATTGTTTTAAAATTAAGCATTTACTTTTAAGAAAGTGCAGGAAATTTAGTGCCAATGACAGGGATTCATCTGATACTTTGGTCTCCCACTATAGTATCTATTCTCCCATTTTTCTAAATATAAGTCCCGGGGGATCAATATAAATGGTGGCCATGATCTGTATTGCAAATATAGCAAAGGCTGAAGTCTCTATTTCTCAAACTGAAACCTTAGTTCAGACCAGTTCAGTAGACCCCAGTGCTTGTTCTAGACTTGTTTTAAAAAAGAGAGGAATCACAATCCTCTACCTTACTGGACAAAGACTTAGCAAGTTCGGAAGATGATGATTGGATGGTGCAATAATAGTTAGTGGAAAGTTTATGTCTATGGTTGTTTTTATTTTATTTTTATTTCAATCTTTCATGTAATATTCTGTAAGCTACTGCAAGCCTATGATATTTAGAAGCAGAAGAATTAAAGTAAATAAATAGTAAAGTAAATAAAGTGTTGGTCACACGGTGTTCTTAGTAATAAGCAAAACATTACATATGCATTAAATTTGAAAGTATAAGAGGAAGAAAATAAAACATTGTTAAAACTGAAGATAAATAATCAAAAGTAAAATTAAGGAGAAACTTAAAACCAAGGTGGAGGGATTTTTATCATTCAATTGTTTCCAATTCTTCAATACTGCCTGGACAAGTCCCTGCATTTTTCATGGCAAGATTTTTTTCAGAAGACATTTGCCATTGCCTCCTTCCTACAATAATTCCCATGGTTATCTAACTGGCTTTGTGTCTAAGGCAGGACTAGAATTCATGATCTCATGATTTCTAGCTTAATGTTTTAATCATTTCACCAAACTGGCTCTTAAACCAAGGTAGGAGATAGAGATAGAGACTGACAGAGAAAATTATATATCTGCAAACATGAAAATCTAAGAAGCAGTTTGCCTTCACTAATCAGTATTGTTTCTACGTAAAACATGTAATAAGCCTGCGGTGGGGCGGTGGGGAACTCTTCATCAAATGATTTTCAATGTCTGGTTGAGTATATACAGTTTTGTCTTTTACTATCTTGATAGCTGTCTTTTTAAATGCAAACTCTGCGCCTTTATGAACTGTGCACAAAGGTTCACTCATATTCCACCTTCTCAAAGGTCATCCTTATTAATGTTAATAAGGTCAACACCTTTCCTTCTCATAGATAGGCACTGTGCTTAACAATAACTGCACCATAAAGAAAATCATATCTTTAGAACATTATCTTCAGTCTGAAATACT
The DNA here is from genome assembly GCF_900518735.1 of Pseudonaja textilis. Next base: position 942,574 of record NW_020769339.1, read on the forward strand.
ACTTTCCTCTCAAATACTATTATTACATTTAATTTAGTAATCCATTGGTGCCACACAGATCTTCACTCTTACAAAGCTTGTAACCAGGAGATTTTATTTTATAAGTTATCTATAATTATCAATATTAAAAATATTTTTAGAAAGAGCTACCATTTAGATAACAGTATATGTCCATTATAATGCTAAGTTACAATGTGGTTTGCCTGTTTCTCTAATCTGACATTTACTACAATCATTGTTGCTTATTTTCTAAGAGTTATATAAATATTCAACAATTATCTTAGACTTACATATATGTTCATATAATGAGCAGTTAATGTGCACTTAGTTAATTTCCCTAATTTTAAAGGAGGTTAAAAAATGGAAAATTAATCATATAGAATATATTCAAACCTAATAATCGTCAGGTGATTCCTGGTGATGCAATGCTAACTCAAATTGCAGGCAAAGATAAGTTCCTTAGGCTATAATTTAGGTTCCTTAGGATATAATTTATGAAGCACAAGGCTCCTTCCACCTTTATATAATTCAGCGCTATATAGAAATCAAAATACTACAATTTGTTCTAGTTAAAAATATCCAGGATTGTTTGCTGAGGAAAAGACAGAAGAAAATTTAATAAATTTTCCCAGGGATTTATATCTTATAGCAACTGCAATTTGCTGATTGACCTCTGTGGGACATGTATATGACAAACCTTTTCTTTTGTTTGTTTCCAAGCTTTCTCAATTAATCATCACATATTTCTTGCAAGTAAATAACCCCACCTACATTAATACAATAGAAATACAGGATCTACTGCAGACTAATAATAGAATAATTTACCACAAAAAAACTACTTTGTTTAATTGGAAGTTGGACATTCTTTCTGTTGTCAGCCAACTCTGGGCAACATTAAGTACTTTTAAGATTTAAAATGTTGTTAATTATCACAGAGACCTAATGAGATAACTTACAGTGACAAAAATCATAGTATTTAAGTCTATTAGTATGATTTGATAATTTTCTCAATAAAAGGTCCAGGAAAGATAAACAATCCACATTCCAAAGGGATTTCTTCTTCCTAATGTACCCCAAGTATTAAGCATAATACAGGTAATCCTCGACTTAGAACAGCTCACTTAGTGACTAAAGTTACAATGTCATTTTGAAAAGTGACTTATGACCATTTTTCACAGTTATCACATTTGCAGCATCCCCATGATCATGTGATCAAAATTCAGAGGCTTGGCAACTGGTTCATATTAATAACCACTGCTATGTCCCAAGATCATGTCACCCCCTTTTGTGACCTTCTGACAAGCAAATTCAATGGGGAAGCCAGGTTCACTTAACAACCAGGTTACTAACTTATCAGCAGGAGTGATTCACTTAACAACTGAGGCAAGAAAGGTCTTTAAATGGAGCAAAACTCACTTAACAAATGTTTCACTTAACAACAGAAGTTTTGGGCTCAATTCTGTTCGTATGTTGAGGACTGCCTGTATATTGGGTATGAAACAATGCAACTGGGTTGAAGCATTGATTAGCTTACATTTATAACCATCTTACATCTAATCAGGTCAGTCTATGTCAAGCTCTTGTTCTCAATTCAGGAAGGCTCAAAATCTTGCTTTCTTTCAACCAGCAGCAATATACCGCTTCTGTCAGCCCTTCAAAATAGGCAAGATCAAACAATAGGCAGAGCAGAGGTTTCAGGAATACAGGGTTATTTATGTAGGTTATAATAATCAAAATGTAATAATTTATGTGTAATTACTAAATTTTTAAACTTCTCCCTCTTGTGCCAAGAAAAAATTGAGGTGGTATGATTTGGAATTTCTTGTTCACACTTTCCACTTTCTCAGGATAGAATAGAATAGAATACTTTATTGGCCAAGTGTGATTTGTCTTGGTGAAAATACTCTCAGTATACATAAAAGAAAAGATTCATTCGTTAAGAATCAAGAATCATAACGTACAACACTTGATTGCCAATAAGCAATCAAATCATACTAGGAAACAGTCAATATAAATCATAAGGATACAAGTGCAAGTTACAGTCCTACAGTCACAAGTGGGAGGGGATCGGTGATAAGGAGTGATGAGAAGATACATCAGTAATAGTAGTGCAGACTTTGTAATAGTTCAACAGTGTTGAGGGAATTATTTGTTTAGCAGAGTGATGGCTTTTGGGAAAAAACTGTTCTTATGTCTAGTTGTTGTGGGGTGCAGTGCTCTATAGCGTTGTTTTGAGGGAAGGAGTTGAAACAGTTTATGTCCGGGATGTGAGGGGTCTGTAACTATTTTCACAGCGCTCTTTTTGACTCGTGTAGTATATAGGTCCTCGATTGAAGACAGGTGGATAGTAACTGTTTTTTCTGCAGTCCCAATTATCCTCTGAAGTCTGTGTCTGTCCTGTTGGGTTGTAGAACCAAACTAGACAGTTATAGAGGTACAGATGATAGACTCAATAATTCCTCTGTAGAACTGTATCAGCAGCTCCTTGGGCAGTTTGAGCTTTCTGAGTTGGCGCAGAAAGAACATTCTTTGTTATGGTTTCTTGATGACATTTTTGATGTTAGGTGTCCATTTTAGGTCATGTGATATAGTAGAACCTGGAAATTTGAAGATCTCTACTGTTGATACTATGTTGTCTAGTATTGTAATAGGTGATAGTATGGGAGGGTTTCTTCTAAAGTCTACCACCATTTCTATGGTTTCTATGGTGTGTTCAGTTCCAGATTGTTACAGTTACACAATGAGGCAAGTTGTATAACATCCTGTCTGTATGCAGATTTTTCATTGTCTCGAATGAGACCAATCACTGTTGTGTCATCAGCAAACTTCAGTATTTTAACAGATGGATCATTTGAGATGCAGTCATTGATATACAGGGAGAAGTAGAGAAACTACATAGCCTTGTGGTGGGGGCTGTGCTGATTGTACAGGTATTGGATGTGATTCTGCCTAGCTTCACCTGCTCCTTTCTGTCTGTTAGGAAGCTTATGATCCACTTACAAGTGTGTTCAGGTACCACTAGTTGATTTAATTTACTCAGAATAGTGTCTGGAATGATGGTATTAATGCTGAACTGAAGTTTACAAAGAGGACCCTTGCATAGGTATTTGGAGATTCAAGGTGTTTTGGATGGAATGCAGGGTCATGTTAACAGCATCATCTGTCGATCTATTTGCTCGGTATGCAAACTCGGTATGCATGGGATCTAACGGTGGATCCATGATGGTTTTCAGGTGGGACAGCACAAGCCTTTCAAAGATTTTCATAACTACAGATGTTAGAGCAACTGGTCTGTAGTCATTCAGTTCCTTGATGGAGGGCTTCTTTGGCACTGGGATGATGGTAGAGCGTTTGAAGCAGGAAGGAACATAGCACATCTCTAGTCATCTCTTGAAGATTCAGGTAAAGATGGGGGCCAATTGGTCAGCACAGACTTTTAAGCAAGAAGGAGTTATCTAGTCTGGCCCTGGTGCTTTTCCTGGCCTTTGTCTGTGTAATACATCTTGCACTTCTTTTTCTGCGATCACCAAAGGTTCTGAGCCCAATGGATTGGAGCCGGTTGTAGGAGGCTTGGCTGTTGTTGGTGTGTTTGAGATGTGGGTTATGGAGATAGGTAGCTGTAGTTTCCTTTCAAACCTTCAGTAAAACACATTCAGGTCATCTGCTAGTTGTTGATTTCCTTCTGCCTGGGAAGGAGGTTTGCTGAAGCCAGTGATGTTTTTAAGAGTTTTCCACGTGTTTGCTGGTTCATTTGCTGAGAACTGATTCCTTAACTTTTCAGAGTAGCTTCTTTTTGCTGCTTTGATCTCTCTTGTTAATATGTTTCTGGCCTGATTGTATAGCATTCTGTCACCTTTTCTGTAGGCTCCCTCTTGGGAATGACGTAACTGCTTAAGTATAGCTGTGAACCAAGGTTTATTGTTACTATATATTTGCAGGTTCCTTGTTGGTACACATAAGTCTTTGCAGAAGCTGACATATGATGTTACAGTATCTGTGAGCTCATCTAGGTCTGCAGAGGCATCTTCAAAAAAATTCCAATCAGTGTAATCAAGGCAGGCCTGGAGTTTCAGCTTTGCCTCATCCAACCAAGTCTTCACTGATTTAATTGTTGGTTTAATGGTTTTAAGTGTTTGTCTGTAGGCAGGTACAAGGTGAATCATGCAGCGGTCAGAGTGTTCCACAGCTGCTCATGGTAAAAACCTATAAGCATCTTTTACTGTTGTGTGGCAGTGGTCTGAAGTATTTTTGACTCTGGTAGGACAATTTACATGCTGGAAATATTTTGGGAGCTCTTTCCTTAAGTTTGCTTGATTGAAATCTCCTTTTTTCCCCCTGTTTCAATGTCTGTTGTATCATTTGTTCAGGAGAGGCTGGCCTCTTCTTTAATCAACTCCTCCCCTTCTGGTTCTCCTTGTTAGTCTTTGTTCTCCAATGACGCCATTTCTAGCATTTGTAAAGCAATACTGCACAATTCCACTTTTCTCCATATTATTCCCCTTATACTTCTTAAGTCCAATTTTATTTTCAGACAGTATTCTGCCATTTTTGTGCACCTCTTTTAATTTTAATTTTTCTTTTACCTCTTTCTTCAGCATTTAAGTCCAGTCCAGTCCTCCAGTAGTTAATTTAAACCAGCTTCTAACCATCCACTTCTGTTAAATCCTGTTTCAAGTTTCCAGTGTCAAAATAGTTAAATGTTCATATATTTTTATTATTAAGTTCCTTCGGTTGAGTTTTTAATTTTTCTCAAAGTCACCTAGTATTCCCAGGGTTTGGACTTCTTTCTTCTTCCTTTATAGTATATAATTTCACTTTTTCAGGGTTTCTATCTTATTGTTTCAAGGTTCCTCTTACTTTGTATCAAATTCCAGTTTTTAGAGAACCAATCACTTTTTAAAGAATCACTGAAATTTTCCCTTTACCATTAGGTGGCATTCTCTGTTGTGTCCAAGTTCTACCTTTTCTTTTAATTTTCCTTTCCCTTTTAGGGCTTTTACATTTGAAAAATCAATAAATACAATTATTGCATTTTTTTTTCTTTTTGGCACATTCAAGTTCAGCTTTTAAGTATGCCTATTTAGTGCCAATTGTATAATTTAGTATAATCCAATTTACACAGAAATTTTCTTCTAGCTTCCTCTTTCAATTTAATTCTTTTACAGTTCATAGCACTTTCACTTATTCTTTTTCCACTCTCTCTGGTCACTGCTTTTCTGATCTTTTTTTTTTTTAAGTCTCTTTTAAAGTTTTAAATCCAGGGTACCTTATGTTTGGATATTGCGCTTGATTTGCCTGGTCTCCACACTGTCCACTTCTTCACCGCTCCTGCACAATCTTTGTCCCCTTCTTCAGGGTGGCCATATTTAGCCACCATTGTAGCCCATTTTCGGGAGGAGTTTACCTAGCCAAGGAGGGGAGATGCGGCTCCCCTCGAGCTGACAGGTGGTCTCCGCCTTCCTCCCCCCCTCCAAGGTGGTTCTAGCCCCCATTCGGAGCCCTCTAACAGGTACAACACGGATTGAAGCCGCGCACGATCACGGTCTTTGGTACATCTTTGAAGGAAACACAACCAGAAGTCTGGTTAAAAGAGAAGTTTGGAGGACGGAGAAATAGTGGTACAACCTACTGAGAAGTTGATTATTATAATGTGTCAACACAGCATGAGTTAGAAGACAATGGAAAATAATTTTCTGATGGAATTCATACAATAACCAACTTGGCTTTGACTAATTAATGTTTATCAAATAAATCATATTCAATTGTGTTTTCACAACCAAACCTTAGAAATCTGACTGTATTAGATTCACTAATTGCTCTATAGCATCGGAAAACTGGAACTGACCTTCTTGTAGAACACTCAATGAACTTTTCAGTATCTTCTGCTGAACATTTGACTGATTCTATAATTGACAAAGTAACACGTTGACTCTACAGCATAGTTTGAGTTAATTCTGAATTCTTCTGTTAAATCTTACATTGCAGAATTGGATGTGTACTGTAGATCTAATAAAGCAAACATTTGAAATCCAAATCTTTTTCAATAAAATCCCAATCTAAAGCTATGGAATTTAGATAAACAAACATTACACCTCTTCAGTACTTAAGACCTTCGTGTGATCTGTATACAATAAAGAAATATAGAAATAAAGCAATACAGCTGCATTTTTTTAATACCAACAGCTGATACTTTTTAGAAGGCCAATTGTATCTCTAATGCTCAATATAGGTATACAATGCAAGCAAAATGTGGGGATTTAGATTTCAAATGTCAATCTAAAAGCATCCATAGTAATCTTTGTCTTCTTTTAGCTATTATTGTTATATTAACACTGATACTTTGATATGGTAAAAAAAAGAATAACAAGTCTTGGATGGAAGCTAGAATCACAGATGTTTTGCTCCTGATCATTTGAGAGAATCATACAATTCTGACCTGGATGTTAAACATTTATGAGACGTAAACCTAAAAAAAAAAAAAAGCTTGGTGAAAATTGATATCGCCTGGTACTGGACATAATATGTTTTTTAAGTCAGAAATTGTCTTTGAAGTTCCAGTTTGAGATTATCTTTCTCCTGTGCTTTGAAGTTCATCATCAGAGTACATCAGATAGCAGAAAATCTGTAAAATTAGTTTGGATACAGGACAAATATACACAAGATGCTTTGTGTATAATGCTAAAGCTGTAAAAACAATGGATCATAAAATAAACATCAAATTCAGATAAACATTTAATTTAGATCTAGAAAACCAGGGAGGAAGGTACAAAATTAAATAAGCAAATGTGTCTTTTTAACTAAACTGAAAATTCAAACACTGCACTACGATGTCAGTTTCCCTTTAGTTAATTAAAATAGTGAATTCAACTCTGAAAAGATGAAAGAACTGGCTGCAGTACAAAAGAGATCTGGCTAAGGAAGAAAATAATTACTTAAAGCTTCATAAGAAGAGAAAAGAAAATGCAGGGAAAATTGATATAAAACCATGGGGGGGGGGGGGATTAAAAGATTTTTTCCAATCTCATCAATGGCAACTTTTCATATACATGGAACAACAGGACAAACCATTATGTTTCAACGATAGCTCATACTTGAAACTAACATTTGGAAAAAAAATCTTTTAATTCCCCCTAATGTTTTGTAGCCCTCTTATTTTACTTTAAGGAGAACATCTTGAATTATTGATTAATTCAAAATTAAGAATTATAATGGATACTTTTCCAACAAAAACTAGGTTCTACCTTAGGGATAAAAGCACCAGTGTTTCCTATCATTGCTCATACACACACACACACACACACACACACACACACACAAATGAAGAAGGGAATGTATCAATGGGACTTGTAAGGTTCATGAACGATGTTTCATTCCTTTCCAATAACGCTTTTTTATGTGCACTAGCTATTTCAGAAAAGCACAGCCAAATCCTGTTCATTGTACCAACAAATTGTACCAACAAATGGAGAAGAAAACTATTTTTATATTCTTATGGCCAGAAATAATATCTTTTTCTAATGTAGGGGAAGAAAGTCTGTGGACTTATAACTGATTTCATGCAATCTTCAGCATAATAAAAAAAAAAAAACAGAGGTATAAAAATAAAATTATTGCCTGCTAGTTGGAAAAGAAAGAAAGAAGAAAAGAAGGGGTGTCAAAGAAGTGTTCCTCCTTCTGCCAACAACCAATATGGCTTGTTTCAAACCTGCCTAGCAGGCAGCCACTAACAGATTACACTCCCAAAAATTTAGGGGGGGAGAGGATTTCCTAACCTTGTTCTATGTAATTTATTAGCCTGCAAATAACAATAAAGAGCAATGATATGATACTCTATAGCTGTGATGGCGAATCTATAGTACATGTGCCACAGGTGGCACGCAGAGCCATTTGTGGCGGCACACAAGCTACAGGCAAACTTACCTCACTGTGCATGCACATGCCGCACAGCTGATTTTTGGCTGGTTTGAGGCCTCTTTTGGCCTTCCAGAGGCTTGAAAAAAGCCTCTGCAGGCCCAATAGGCCCATTTCATCACTTCCTGTTAATACCAGAAGTGATGAAATTGGCCTATTTGCCCTGCAGAGGCTTTTTTAAAGTCTCCAGGAGGCCAAAAAAGGCCTCAACCCAGCCAAAAATCAGCTGTGAGGCACAGTGCAGGTAAAGAGGGGGCGTGGGGATTGCACACCCATGTGCACAGGGCATAGGGGGACACACATTGCCTTCTGACTGCTGGCACACAAGCACACAAGTGCCAGCATACACACAATTTTTGGCACAGGAGCCCAAAAAGGTTAGCCACCACTGCTCTACAGAGTAAAAACTAAACAATGCAGACTTGGCTCTGATCTACGATCTAAGTTTATAGTTGCAGTATGACTTTGTTTAACTATGATTTATTAAACACAATTAGCTGGATTCGTATAAAATGGTAAGCCATAAATCATGGTTCATAAATTTAATAACTGTTCTAACATTAAAAACTGTAAGGTAAAATCCAAATAAACCCATAATATGCCTGTCTGCAACATGTGGCCTCAGTTACAATTTTTCCAATATTTCTGCTTTATGCATTCTGAAAACCAGAATATCCACTACAGTTTAATTTTATGTTGATGCAACAATGTCTATACAAGTCAATCAGAGCAGACAAGATTTTAAGAGCCGTGATAGAATGACAATATCTCATAAACCTCAAAGAAATCCACGACCCAGAGTTAAAAATTGAGTGGAGCTGATCAAAAAGAATTTCCAGGTGGTGTAAATTGACACATATGGAAGATATCAGATTTAGGATATACATACATACATAGAAGTATACACACATACATCCAGCCAGCCATCTATTCATGCAAGTGGTGACACAGATGAGCCTATGCACACATGCACTCGCCCACCATTTCCATAGCCCGGTTGCAAACAGATCACAGCCCACTAGTGGAATATTATCTTAACTGTTCATTTCCCACTCTTGGGCTTCATGAGACCTGGTCTTCCCTCATTGCTATTAGCCTTAAAAAGAACTCTACAAACAACAAAAATGCCAATGTGCTTTCTAATAAAACATTTGACATCACTTACCACATAGGCCTAAGGTTTAAGAAAGAGTTAGAATTAAAGCTATGCCAAAAGCTTCACAGAACAGAGGGAGTAAAACCCTGGCAGTACATGTTAATCATATTATTTCAAAGTTTAGACAAAGCTATCCTTCACAATTTACTGTAGACTGTGATGTGCTTTTTGAAAATAGCACTGTTGTTCTGAACCAGCTTTCCTGCCCATGGGCATAGCAAAGACTTTACAAAAATAGCAGCACAGTTACCATACATTAGAGTGGTACGCACTCATACTCTAGCCTAGCTATAGCCTTTTCAAGAAAGAATCACACTTCTTGAAACTTCACAATTCAGAATGGAATTAATATCAACATTCCATTAAATAATATTCTATTCTCATAAGACTTTTCAAAAGGTCATCTTACAGCTCCTTACTTTCAAGACATGGCTGCTAGAAAAATATGGATTTTCTTTTATATTAAGAAGCTCTAAATTTCAATTATGGTTTCTTGGAGAGTTTATACACTCTGGCAATGATGTTTATTTTACCTGTATTCCACTTCATCATGTGGTCTCAGAATGGCTAAAATAGCCCACCCACTCACTCTGGTACCTCTTCAGTTCCCAAGAGAGTAACAATATAAAGTTTATGAAATGTTTTTAGAGATAAGAAATTGAATTACATTAAAAATTATACTGTGAACATATGGTTTTGTGGCAAGCTAGACAGTTGTTTTCCTTTATTTTTATTCTAATCATAAAAAGTATATTTACAGACAAAGAAATGTGAAAAATTAATTTATTGGGAACATAGATCAAAGTAGGAATGGTGCCCACAAAATAGAGTAGGTAGGGATTTATTGGCTGGTGATTTGAAAAGATAATTTATTAAAGATGATTTATTATACTTTCCATACCACTAACTGTAAACCATGCGTTGTGCTGGGAAATGGCAAAAGAGACAGAATGAATTTCCTACTCTCCAATGCAGCTCTTGATTTATGGACAGCTAACTCCCCTTTCTTCCAAATCACTTTTTTAAAAAAAAAACCATGGGGTTGAAAAGTCATAATATATTTGGATCAGACATAACTCTAAGCCATATTGGATGGATTTACCCATAATACTGAACCAAAAATAAATAAACTATATTATGACTTAGTATTATAAATGCACCAGACCAAAGTGGTATTGTGCTCCATCCCAATAGCCAAAGCTAGTGCCACAGTTGTAGAGAATTGGTTATGTTTTAGTGGTATTTCAAATATTCCGCTCAAGCTGAAGACACAGACAGACAAGTATTCAGCTAATTACTTTTCAAATGTTGAATTGATACATTCTTATAGCATAACAGTTTCTAACCATGCAAAGCTTTGAAGAATATATCAGGCAAAGTAGTCATTTCCTTTAAGATCAGCAAAGATCCATTCATAGAAATATAGGATTCTGCAAAGTAATAAACTTCTAGTATCATCTTTATTTTCAGGAGTACTTCAAGATCCAATTTAGACTTTAACTAAAAGGTATTCATAGAAATTCTATTTCTACACGTCACAATTTCCACTTCCTGGAAAAGACATTTTAAAAACAATCTGCTGTCATTTTTTTTACTTTTACCATCTTCAAAACATTGCCAACCCTGGCAGCTTACATTCTATGGACAGATGGCAGAGAAATAAGCCAAGAAGTGGAATGAAATAAGTTTATACCAATGAGAGAATGGGGTACTCATGAAACCTGCAGAACTGCATATTTGAACACCAGCATTGTTTTTATTTCAACACACTATAGCAAAAACCCAAGTCAGTTTTCAAACTTAACTGACATTACAAGATCAATCCACTTAAAGAGCTGATTCTGATCTGGTATAAAGATGCTGTGTGGAAGTGCTCTCAAAAAATAAAAAATAACAAGTGACTAGAACCCAACTGCTTTGCTTAAAAGTACACTCATCAACTTAAAAGAAAAAGATAAAAGAAAGATTAATTGAAGAAAACATCCCCGGGGCTAATTGGCAAGGATGAAAGCAGCCTCACTACCTTGTCTTCCAGTAAATGGGTGTTTATGAAAGGCTGTATTCATGACATCAGCTGTTAGATCATCCAACACCATGGCAGCTTTTTTATTTGACTTATCAAGTCCAAATAGTCTCAGAGATCAAAATAGTTGCCTCTTTCTGTGTTAGAAACAATGTTCTGAACAAAACCTGGAAAACTACTAGGAAAAAGTTCAGAACTTGCAGTATAGAATAAGAGCATCCCGGTGTACCAGTTAGTAACTTGATTGTTTCATGCTTTTACTTATTCTAGGAAGTCACCCACATAGGAAAGACAATGAAAAAAGGGAATATGAAAGGAAAGGGAGAGGCAGGAACACTCAGACCATCAATCATAACCATGAAACTTCACAGGCCTATTTGCAGAACAAGGAGAGACAGCTTGAAATTCCAAATATTAAGATAAAGACTCTCCGGAGTCAAGCTCTACTCCTAATGGCTACACGGACACCTCCTTGTAGATATTTTTGGCACAATTCATAAGTGATTTGTTGTTGCATTCTCTCAAGACGTTTTCTCTCTAAATACTAACACTATCTCACCCTGTTTAGCTTCTCAAAATTAGTCAGATCAACAGTTGCCACATGCTGGGCTCCAAATATTAAGATACCTCAAAATATGGTATAAAATGGCAGAGCAAGTATGTTGCAGCCAATAAATGAGAAATGTTTATTATATGAGATCAATTTGATGAACTCTCAAAGCATTTATTACTGTCTGTGATTTAATAAACAATCTACTTCTATTAAAAATCTTCTCTAATTACTTGGCTGGTTATTTTGAAGCTGTCTTTTTAGGTAGAGAAAAGCTTTGCTTTATATACTGCCAGAATTAGGAACAATAATGCATAGATAATTATTAGAAAATTTAAAAACTTAATTATTTTTCTTTCAACTCAGACTTGAATATCAAGTAGATCGCACTTTTCACCAATTTCCACCATGTTTCCTTAATTTAAATGTTTGAGATAGTCCTCTGGAGAGAAAAATATCTGTTTTGCTTGTTGCTATTCTCAGCAACATGAGCATGGAAATCTGACAATGATGGAATGTGAAGAAGTGTGACCTTGTCAAACCTGGCAGTCTTATAGCTCATTCTACTATGCATAGCTCTCTCTGACTCCATTTCCTTTCTAAAGTATGCTGTTTTTATATTTTCATTTCCTTTCTAAAGTATGCTGTTTTTATATTTTCATCTCACTCTTCTGGAGGAATTGAAGAGGTTTGGAGATAAGATCAGCATTCCATATTGGTTAAACAAGATTAAATTTGCCATGTGTAAGTGCTATAAATAATAAAATAATCAAAGGGCAAAACATCAATTCAATTTTTTAAAAAACCAATGTCATCTTCTTTATCTGAAGACCTGGTATTATATAATGATATACTATATCCTGACATTTTTTTAAAAAAAATACATCTTTTGCTATGTAAAAAAAAAAGAAAAGAATAGACTATTTCATTAGGTTGCAATTACTTCTAAATGTCAATTCTTACACAATGAAATATCAACTTCAATTCTGCACAGAACAATTATCTGGTATGCTATGCCTAAAAAACAGTTAATTACATCAAACATATAACACCCATTTCAGAATGGCCAGTAATAAAAGTAAGTCTTTTATCAATTTACACACCATAAGAAACCCAGATTAGAGCTATAGCTTTGATATTTAACTATTTGGCGTGCATATGTGCTTAAGCTTTTTATATAGGTTACAATTCAATTTTATTAGACAACTCTCTTAGTATAATGCCAGGTAATTCATTCTAGCATTTCTCTTTCTGATACAGCAACATATATATTCTCATGATCCAATTTTATAAACTAACAGTTTGGCTTCTAAGTGGCAAACTGTTAAAAAGAAAGGGAATATGATATTTTGGATACATCAATATTTCTGCTACTACCCTCCAAAAAGACCTTGACTATGTATCAGAATGGTCAATCAAACGGCAACTTCAAATCTCAACAAATAAATGTTCTGTCTTACACATTGGCAGAAAAAAATCAGAAAATAAAATACAAGCTAAATAGTCAAGACCTTATTGAGGATCCAGACTTTGTCAAGGACCTTGGAGTACTCATCTCAAATGATCTAAGTGCTAGAGCCCACTGTAACTACATAGCCCAAAAGGCATTAAGAGTTGTTAACCTAATCCTACGTAGCTTCTTCTCACACTACTAACTAGAGCATGCAAAACATTTGCTAGACCTATACTTGAATACAGCTCATCAGTCTAGAACCCATATTATGTATCTGATAGTAACACAATTGAGAAAATCCAGAAATATTTCACAAGAAGAGTTCCCCGCTCCTCTACTCATTGCAGAATATCTTATGCCACCAGACTTGAAACTCTAGACCTAGAAAACCTAGACCTATGCCACCTTCAGTCCAATCTAAATATAGTATATAAAATCATACATTGCAATGTCCTACCTGCAAATGAATACTTCAGCTTTAATCATAACAATACAAGAGCGCACAATAGATACAAACTCAAAGTTAACCACACCAAACTTGACTGCAGAAAATACAACTTCAGCAACAGAATGGTCAATGTTTGGAACGCTCTACCTGACTCTGTGGTTTCTTCCCCAAACCCCAAAAACTTTAACCTTAGAGCTTAGACTGTCTACTATTGACTTCACCTCCTTCCTAAGAGGTCTGTAGGGGGTGTGCATAAGCGCACCAATCGTGCCTACCGTCCCTGTCTTATTGTTTTTTATTTTTCTTATAAGTATCTATCTCATGTGTTCAAAACTATATTTATTCTTATACCTGTATCTTGTAAGCGACTGACAAATCAAATAAATGCTAAAAAAAATACTAAAAAACCTCAATATCAAGCATATGAATGACAGGCAGTCAAGCTTGGCATCAAGCTCTTCAGAACAGTTCTAGCAAGACCACAATCCTCCCAGTTTTCCATCAAGATTCAACAACCATCTCATGTTTCTTTCAAACCCAAACAGTATAAGTTGTGTGCTGACATGTCTACATTTACTTATGAATTGATCAGTAACTAATGATTTCCCCAATCTTAATAACAATTATTATTTTGTACCTATTTTTAGAGATTTCAAGAACTGCAATCTAGGTTCTGTAGCTCAGTTGTAATTCACAGTACAGTTGGGGAAGTGTTGTAATGATGAGGCAGTCAAGTTGTTTGATCATGATCAACTGAATCATGATGATCTTTATTGGAGTCTAATCTTGCATTTATACACATTTTTAATTATCCTCAATCATTGGTTAACTTTGGTTATTGCTTAACTTTCGTTACTGTTTAGCATAGTAATTAACACAATTAATTATCTCTAGTTAAAGTCTAACATATGTTTTCTTCCTCTCTCTAATCCTCCTTTAGATTAGTGACTTGTTTGCCTGAGTTGTATTTGCTTGGAAACATTCTTTATCTGAGGTTTGCCATCCGAGATAGGAACATTCCTGCAATTACAACTTTACAGGGAAGGTTCAACGGAGGAATAATATCAGGGAATCTTCTGGGAAAAAAGTACAGCATAAGTTGTGCTCAAATGCAGTATTAAAAGATCCTAAATTGGCAACTGGAAGGAATCTCAGATGAAGCATTTATCTGCAAGACATTTGAAAGAACACTTTTTTTTAATTCAAAAGAAATTCAAATTACCGCATAGCCTTTCTATTAGTAGGTTCTCAATCTAGCTTGGCCAAGAACTTACATGAATGAGTTTATCTTATTGCTAAAAGATACAGACCTCCTAAGAGCAAGGATTTTTTTTAGTATGATTGTTTCTTGGACTACCAAATTTCTTTACTCACTGATGGACTTTTCTATGGTAAGAAAAAAGAAAAAGCAGATGGAAATAGCATTTAAGATTCCATAAAATTTCATAAATCAGGCATGGTGGCGCAGTGGCTAGAGTGCAGGCTACTTCCACTGACTGTTGGTTGCCTGCAATTTGGTAGTTCAAATCTCACCAGGCTCAAGGCTGACTCAGCCTTCCATCTTTCTGAGGTTGGTAAAAAGAGAACCCAGATTGTTGGGGGCAATATGCTGACTCTGTAAACTGCTTAGAAAGGGCTGTATATAAGTCTAAGTGCTATTGCTATCGCTATGGTGATTGCACTAAAAAAGCCTTCACTTAAAAAAAATCTGGTAGGTGGAAACCCTGTAAGATGTAATACCAAAAGTGTGCCAGTTTAGAGATGACTGATGGATATAGGATGTAAAAAAAAAAGGAAGCTAATTCTTGAATAGTGAAAGAAGGCCAAGTTATGAGTGCTTTATAAAAAAACAGATCTTCTCACCTGAATTGAAAACTGTTACATATATCATGCTTCAGCAAGTCACAATATTACAGACTATAAGTCACATAAGAGACTTCAACTAACAAATTGTTGAGGACAGCTCTTTAAACAATATAACTGGCAGTTGACAAAAAAACGCTAGCACTAATAAGCTTGAAAGAATTCTTTATATTTTTTTTGCTCTTAACAGTCTTTTGCAGCTGATAACTGCATTTTGTCACCTAAATTCCAATGAAAATAGAAGGTAGCACCTTAGGTCAATGGAGTATTAATAACCCTGAAGGCCAATGCTTGAAAACCTAATTTGATTTCTTCTTCCCAGATTGATACATATGCACAAAATATATACTTATGTAGGTAATTCTTATAGCCAAATAGATTTGGTCCGGTGGCCACAGGTAATTTGTAATTTTTGACTACAATTGAGCCCAAAATTTCCTTTTCTAATCAAGACAGTTGTTAAGTAAGTTTTGCTCCATTTTTTACAATATTTCTTGACACAACTGTCAGGTGAATCTTAGCAGTTGTCAAGTTATCAGCAGAGCTCTGGCTTCCCCATTGACTTGGCTTCTCAGAAGTTCACAAAAGATGATCACATGACCCCAGTACACTGTACCGTCCAGTACCATCATAAATACATACCAGTACCACTTACTAAATGTCAGAATTTTGATCATGAGACCACTGGGATATCGTAACAGTCCTAAGTATGACAAATGGTCATAACTTTGGACAGTGACTAAACAAATGGTTATGAGGACTGCCTGTACTCTAGTCCAGGGGTCACCAACCGATGGGCCGCAGCCCATAGGTGGTCCACAAGAAAATTTTGGTGGTCCGCAGAGAAATGTCACCCCCAGAGCACGCCCAAAGCAATTAAACAAGGCTGTGCTGGCTACATGGCCCGCAGGAACACAAGGCTTACGTCACTTGCATTGTGAACAACACAAGGTAGTGAGGGGGGAAAGGGAGGAGGGAACTTGCCCCACACACCCCACACATATCACCTGGCCACTGGGCTTCTGCTGCTTTCCTTGCATGAAGCCAAAAGTCTCTCTCTCCCCCCAACTAAAAACAGAGCTGGAAATGGTATCCTGCGATCCCACATAAAGAACGATCTATCAGTAGGAAAACGGGGTGGGGAATTTTCCTGCAGACTTTTTGGGGGATTTCCCTAGTCTCTGTCTGCAGAGACCCTGGGAAAATCCCCCCCAAAGTCTGCAGGAAAATCCCCCACCCCATTTTCCTACCAATCACAGAATACCATCTCTTTCTTTCTCCCTCCCTACCCCTGAGAACTAATGGTCCGCAGGATTTAAAATTATGAGTTTGGTGGTCCCTGAGGTCCAAAAGTTTGGCGATCCCTGCTCTAGTCAAAGGGTGGACCAGGTTAAGCCATATAACATTATAGGTTACCAGGTAAAGAGAATAGAATTAGTCTTACCCATCATCAGCTTGAGAATCTTCTCAACTTTCATGAATGACCACAGTAAAATGTCTCCAAATCTATCTCATAAGCAAATTCATGTTTAGTTGCCTTGAATTTTTCCATGAAAATTAAAGGGTCACAGCCAGTGGTAGGCTGGCAAATGTTTAACAACCAGTTTTTCTAGGTCCATTACTGTCACAGTACTACACTGTTAGCTGTCAAACAAACTGGCTGGTATGCTAGGCATTGTGGCTCAGCTCTGCTCTGCTCTCAGTTGTCTTGCAAAATCACAGGAAATATAACTATCTGCTCCTGTGAGTAGTTCTCATGGTCATCTTCTTGGACAAATGCACTAAAGTTCAAATTAGATACATGTAATCCTCATTTATTGATTGTCTTATTCATGACCATTTGCAATTGCAACAATGACGCAAACATAACTTTACAACCAATACTTACATTTACAATCTTTGCAGGTCTGCAGGGCAAAGAAAAGGTGAAATAAGATCAAAAACACAATCGCAATTTCACTTAATAAATGTGCTCAGTGATTAGAAATAAAATTTTAAATTGTTTTGCTGTATGTCAAAATCAATCTAGAAATTCCCACTACACTTTGAAATTAATGGACAAAATCTTTCTATTAAGGATTTGCAATATTCATTGGAATATTTAGTGAATTTTACACATTACCCTCATTGCTTTTGAAACAGTAACCTTGTTTAATACATATTCTGTTAACAAATGCCATTGCACAAAACAATTGTATTATTTGCTACTAGCACATAAATTATTTTTTAATTTCTATCACACTTTTCTTTCACATTAGATATATATGGCAGATTACAAATTCAACACAATCCAGATCAAATTTTGTTTAATTAATAAGTGTTACGTTGTCATATCTGTCACTGTTTCCGTTGAAATTTATTTTAAAAACAGTTAGAAATCAATCTGCCACAAATATGTCAACATCTATCAGCAGTTTTCCAAAACATAAGTAATAAATACATCATTTTCAGAATCTTGTAGGCCGGAAGATCTGTAGTTTGCAGTCAGTTGCAGACTGGGTAAATGGGAACCCTGACTAAATTTAGCCAGAATCTATAGGAGTCCATTTGAAAGACATTTCTCTACAACTTTCCTTACTGTAGAATGAACGTAAAATTGGCTCTGTCATGATGCAAAATAAAGCTACAAATGAATCATAGAAATTGTTTGTGTGTTATAAACAAGCTGTAAACTGTTAATTCCTTTATTTTTTTGTCACAGAAGGAAACAAATTTATACTTCAACTGCTAAAATATCTTGACCAGACTTGGATAATATCCATGTTCAGTTATGTGAAGATGTACTATTTCTTTCTCTAAGACAGAAAAACATTTCTCAAAAAAAATAAAGCAAATATAAAAATTATCATATAACCATAGATTCTGTGTTTCAAAGTCCACTACAATGCATCATATAGTATGAATAAAGTATGACCACAATTGTTTAGTGAATCACTGCAGCTGTGAAGTTGGTAACACAGTTTTTAAGTGAATCTGGCTTCCCCATTGACTTTACTTGTCAGAAGACTGTAAAAGTCACAAATATGAATCCGTTGCAAAGCATTTGATCATATGACCCTGGAGATGCTGCAACAGTATGAAAAATGGTCATAATTATTTTTGTAATTGAATGGAGACTAAATGAACTGTTGTAAGTCAAGACTACCAGTATTACCGTGTTTCTCACAAAATAAGGCTGGGCCTTATTTTTTTTTTGACCCCCGAAAAAACGGCTAGGCCGTCTTTTCGGGGGTGACTTAATTCCCCCCACTTGCATCCTCGGGAGGGCGGGCAGCAACAGCTTGGAGGTTGACCTCAGAGTTGGTGGGGCACTTTGTATCGGGAGACCTTCCGCCACCATTGCTTTCCCTTATCCCTTGCTGCCGCGGTGTTTAGAGCAATGCCGTGGCGTTTGGTGCAGCCACGTGCGTCCAACCAGGGCTCCTCCTGCAACTGGAGCCCGGCGGAGACACTTGGCTTAAGGTGCTCCTGTCACCGCCTTCCCTTTGCCTTCAAAGGTAAAGCCAATTATTTTAAAAATGATGCCCTACTACAATAAAGCCTCCCCTGTCCGAGAGGGCAGCCCAACCCCACGTGGGGAGGCGAATCTCCCAGGGCCGCAGCACAGGATCGGCCTACCTTGGGAGAAGCACCCAGCTGCCATCTCTGCCTGGCACTGGGCAGAGCATGAAGAGCTTCACCTGGGGAACCCAGCACAGTTGAAAGGCAGGCCCTCCTTCCCGGCAGCAGAGCTCTCACCAAGGCAGCAAGCACCTCCCCGTTGGACCCTCCGCTCATCCCACCAGGGCTGTGCCAGAGCCGTGCGGGCTGGGCAGAGCCAGGAAAGCGAGCCGCAGGTGCAAAAGAGCCGGGCCAACCTGAGCTTGGCTTCCTTCCCAAGTCCCTCCAGCACGAATCCGAAGGGGCCACCAGGAGAGGCTACCCAAGGCAGTGATAGCGCCCACCTGTCCATGGACAGGGAGGCAGGGTGATGGCAGCACTGCTTCCCTGGCCGGCAGAGAGAGCCCGAAGCCGCCCATCCTTTCCACCTCTCACCCAGCCCTTCCCCGTCCCCACGCATCTCCAAATGCGCCAGCAGCTCCAAACACTGCAGCAGAATGGGCATCAGGCAGAGGCGCTGACTTGGCACGGCTCAGCTCAGAGAGGGACATGGCGCAGGCCGTCACCTTGCCTCCCTGTCCACGGATGGGTGGGCACTATCACTGTCTTGGGCAGCCTCTCCCAGTGGCCCCTTCAGGTTCAGGCTGGAGGGACTTGGGAAGGAAGCCAAGCTTGGGTCAGCCCGGCTCTTTTGCTTGGCAGGCAGGCGCACACCCGTGGCTTGCTTTCCTGGCTCTGCCCAGCCCGCATAGCTCTGGCACGGCCCTGACAGGATGAGGAGAGGGTCCAGCGAGGAGGTGCTTGCTGCCTTGGCGAGAGCTCCGCCGCCGGGTAGGAGGGCCCACCTGTCAACTGTGCTGGGCGCCCCAGGTGAAGCTCTTCGCACTCTGCCCGGCGCCAGGCAGGGATGGCAGCTGGGTGCTTCTCCCGGGGTGGGCCGATCCTGCATTGCAGCCCCGGGAGATTCACCTCCCCACGTGGGGTTGGGCTGCCCTCTCGGGCAGGGGAGGCTTTGTCATACTGGTAGTAGGGTGTTGTTTTTAAAAGAATTGGCTTTGCCTTTGAAGGCAAAGGGAAGGCGGCAACAGGAGCGCCTGAAGCCGGGTGTCTCCGCTGGGCTCCGGTTGCAGGGAGGAGTCCTGGCTGGCTGCGCATGGCTGCGCCAAATGCCGCGGCATTGCTCTAAATGCCGCAGTAGCAAGGGAGAAGGGAAAGCACCGTTGGAGGAAGGTGTCCTGATACAAAGTGCCCCACCAACGCCAAAGTCAATGCAGGCAGCACCATATCCAGGTATGCAACAAAAGTGCTTCCTAACGGCAAGCCCCCGCCCCCGCCATTCCCCCCCATTTCGCATGTTTAATATAGGCTATAATTTGAGGGGAGGGACTTAATTTGATTTTATGCCAATAAAACATGCTGGGCCTTCCTATTGGTGGAGGCCGTATTGTTGGAGAAACACGGTACTAGTTGTCTTTCCTGCTGATTTCTAATTGTTCTAAATTTAAGCTATGTACCATTGTTTGTTTATAAAAAGTAAAGAAACTGGTAATTTAAATGGGAAGGTACTTTTTTAATTTAATTTTATTGAAAGTTGCATTATATAGGATGTGCTACTGGAAAAAAACAAAAGTTGCATTATAAATAATACGTGAACATTGCAGTTTGTTTGCAATTTTATCGTGTAAAATTGATATCATATTTAATTTCCTACAAAACATAAGGAATTTAGCAGAGATGAACATTGGTTTTACTATTAAAAATGCTGATAGCTGTTTTAGCAAAGGAAATTCCAGTTTGCAATGACAAAAACTGAAATACTTTTCATAAAATGCCAATGCAATTTGTTAAGCTTTTAAAATAGACTTTACATAAGCAAGCAAAAAAATGCAGGATAGTCCAACATATGGGTACTAAACCTAAATCTAATCAATGAATTCTGCTTTCAGCAACAGCATCTCTTTCCACTGACTCCATTGATCCATTGTGCTGACTCTGATTAGCTTTGGCTTCCAATGTTGTGTCAGCCCAATGCTGTTTGTAAACTAACGTCTATGCCTAAGTATATTGTACCTAGCCTATTGTAACCAGCCTAGTATCTAGAACAAGGGTTAAAAAAAGACATATGGTTTTCTGTATAATGAGGTTTATATATGAGACAGACGGACAAGAATTCATTTAAGAAATGTTAGTTCATTCTACATTTAGTTTATCAAACATTGTAACCAATGCAATCAGATTTGTCCTGGAATAATTCAATTTTGTAAAATGTTTTATGAAACAATCATATGCAGCTAAAACTCAGTATTTTATTATATTTTGATAAATCAATTTATTTTGACTAATCAGTTTTAGTATGTATTATAAAATAACTAATAATTTAAATCTATATGCTAAAATATACTTTAGACACTCAATCCTTTTTAAAGTTACAATTATCTAAACATACAATACTCTAGGCCCACTTTACTCTAGGCCCAGGATGTCAAACTGGATTTCTTTGAGGGCCAGGTCAGTTTTGTACTTCTCCACCAGTCAGCTATGGGGGTGGGGGGGAGACAGGACCTTTGCATCCTGCAGCACCCTGCCAGCCAAAATGGGATGCAGGGGGACTACATGTGCCTCCCCCTGCACCCCATTTTTCCTGCCAGAGGCACCACAGGTCAGTCCTTTGCAATTTCCAGGCCAGCCCCGCAGACCAGTGTAAGCACCCTGTGGGCTGGATCCAGCCTGCAGGTCTTGAGTTTGACACCCCTGGTCTAGACTATTAAAAATCCCATGGAAATGACTAAGAAATCATTGATAGGAACTCCAACCTATACAGTTGAAAAATCTAATTGGCTCTGATAAGTATTTTGTTTCCATAGTAATTACATTTCAATAATTTTAGTATAAATCCAAAGTAAAAAACTTTGATAGTGATTATGACAAATAGGTAGAATCCTACTGCCTACATAGTATTTATGCAATTAAGTGCTCTAGAAATACTGAAAAAAACCTTTCCATGAAAGTCTTTTACAAATCTAAGAATAGTTCATGCTTCTGTTAAAGAGTCAAGAAGAGACCTAATCAACTTCTTCCCTGCAGTTGGGAGGTCTCTGTAAATCCCGTAATAGGCAATTCAGGCCATTACTCTCCATAATTAGCCAATAAACAGGCCGAGTCTTCTTCTGGAATATCAGTCACTTTCCTCTGTTCATTCTTTCTGTTCCTTGCAAACTAATACCAATACCAAAATGCTAAAATTATCCTGAGTAGAACCAAATCTTTAAAATCCTTCAAGATCTTATTATTAATTTGTTATTCCATAATTTTTAATTTGTTCTTATCACATCTTCTTCAATTGACCACTTAACAAACAAAAACATGATGTTAAGGAATAGTTTATTATTTGGGAATAATCTCTGAAAATAGTTATAAAGGCTATCCATATGGTGACCATTTTATCATGCATTTCATAGCACTCCTTCAACCACTCCTGGCTTCTACACAGGGGTACTAAATGGACAAATGTTTGGAACTAGGAAGAAGGAATGTAGCACCTATAGCAGTGTTGGCGAACCTTTTTGGCATTGAATGCCAAAATGGAAGCGTGCATGGAAACCAGAAGAGCAGCTCCCCAATTCACATGCTCACCAGCCACCTGGTCTTCTGGTTTCTGGAATGCATGCATGCATGAAGACCAATTGGCGGGCGATCCCATGTGTGCAAAGATCAGCTGACCAGTGCGCATGTATGCGCCAGAACCCAAAAGAGCAATGGGCAATGGCTGGTGTGCCCAGAGAGATGGCTCTGTATCAGAGATGGTAGCAGGTTCTGACCAGTTCTGGAGAACCAGTAGCAGAAATATTGAGTAGTTGGAGAACCGGCAAATACCCCCTCTGACTGGATATTTTACAGTATCTTTCCCCTGCCACACCCACCAAGCCATGCCCACAGAATCGGTAGTAAAAAAAAAAAAAAATTAATCCCACCACTGCTCTGCATGCCACTTCCGGCACACGTGCCATCGATTCGCCATCACGGACCTATAGGATATCTGAGGTCTTCTGTCTTATGTAACTTTAATTAAAGTTTTATTTAAACCCCCTCACAAAACTGGCATAGCACTGTGCCAGCTCTATCTGTAATTACAAGGAAGCCTCTGTAGCCTCTGAAGAATTATTTAAGCGTGGTTCTAGACTAAAGCTTTGTTTAGAAGGGAGTCTACCTGCTTAAGAAAGAAAGGCAAAAACTGGATGGTAAAATATCCCATGATTACAGGAAATTTCCTAAATAGCTTGTTTCCTGGTAAATTATGCATTGTTGTTAGACATACCTTTTGAGATAGAAACCGCATTATGTTCTTTGTTCCAAAACTTTGTTTTCTGAAATTGTCTACTACTTGTGGTGTAACCCAACGGTAGGTAGAGAAAATTGTGAACTAGAATCTGTTTAACACTAGAAGGTTTTCTTCTAGTAAAGATGGTGACAAATCTATCTTCTTCAATGAATAGCTAAATTTATGCCTGAATTTCATCATCCTCATTCTTATGATTAAAATATTATCACATTCTGGGTGCAAAAAACAATCTGTGCTGTACTAGAAACATTTTTTCTTGTTCGCTCTTTTAAGCCCTTTTGTAAGGAGATGGTCAAGTGCAGTTTGGAGATAAGCAGCTCTTCCTCCTGGAGAGGCGTTTTTCCTCCTCAGCAAAACAATTTAGGTTGCAGGCTGCAACAATAGCATTAACTCAATGTGTTTATTTTACAAACAAGGTTTTCCTTTTTGTTCTTTCCAAAACTAATTACTTCTAAAATAAAACTGAATGCGTTATTTTGTAGGATCCTCCCTGTAGTTAAGGAGAATGAAACTTGCTTTCCTACTGTTTTTCTTCGATCCTTCATTGTTATAAACATACTAACTTAATGGCTTACTAAGAATTGCAAGGAAGCTAAAGAATTTCGGCACTCTCTGCTCCAAATTCTTTAGGGCTATAATTCTTTAAGTCAAAGACATGTTTTCAGCAAGGCCAACTGCTAGAGAGACTCATTTTCTTCTTAACCTCCAGGTCATTTTCTCCATTTTCTCATTGGATTAGGAAATGAAGCCTTATGTTTCTCTGCAAGCGTCAATTGGCAATGCCAAAGACTGCTGTGGATATTGGGGAAGGGTGAACTGGGAGTGTGAGGAAATGAACAGAATACCTTTTTCTTTCCATGGGTTTTCGAAGTTTCAGGAGAACCAGATGGTTTTCCTCCCTCCCTCTTCAACCTATTATCAGACCTGAGATACAATTTCTTGCTGTGAGTGCAATGCTGATTCACACATACCTTCCTTATATAACTGAGCAGCTGATCATTGAATTTGTTAACTGCTGCCATTTAAATTTTAAAGGGGACAACTACTGCATTAAATACATTCCAGCAGTTTCTTATGAGAAAGTCATGCTCAAGAAAGAGAAACTTGGAACAGGTCTCATAATCCAGTCAAGCTAAGTACTTGAATGAGCTCGTGTATTCTTTCTTCTTCATTTCTGAAGCTGATTATTCCTTGGGGGGAGGGATGGCACCTCTAATGAAAAAGTGCTCTGAACTAATACTAACCAACCCAATGGAGACATCTCATTCCTTTCTTCTACTATCTATCCTCTACTGTCACCTTTGAGATATGACACCCAAATTTAGGAAATCCATAAGGTGTTTGAACATCTCTAAATGTATAATTAGTAGACAGCCATTATGATGCAACTGCATATAATTAATTCAGGATTGCACAGTGGAGGAACAATGTATACAATCTGTTAATTGAACATAAGAATTACTGATATCTTCCTCAATTAACAGGAAACAATTTGATTTCATTTTGCAATTCTTCCGGTGTTTGGTCCTAATGATAATGGTCAGTTTATAATTTTGAACAACCTGGCGAAGATAGCATATCAGGATATTTGAAAAATAATATAACAGCTTTTAAAGAGAGTGAGTTACCTAAACTTTTTAAAATTCTAGTCAACAAGTAAATATAATTTGGTCTGCTTCAAAATGATTTAAAATGCTTGAATGAAAACTCCCACATGACTTTATAATATATAACACTACTAATTTGTATTTTATAGGTAGGATAACCAAAAAGGGTATTAAAGTGCATTAACAAATATTTATTTTCCTGGAAAGACTTCCAATTTCTAAATAAAGGTAGCAACATTTTCCTCCCAAAATAAAGTCTGTTGGGCTCCCTCCTCACCTATCATAACTCAAATAAAGACTTAAACACATTGTTTAACAGAAGATTCCTGTACTAAATTCAAAATTGCAGGACTTGGGAAAGTTGTTTGCTACCTATTATTTGGATGTCAGAGTAGCAACAAAGCTTCTTTAGCTTGTTCTTGAAGTTGTCTATTACACAATTTCATGTGTGCGAGTTGTACTTATTCTTGGACTGGGATGATCTGCTCACAGTAATTTACCTTGGTCAAATGGACTACTGAAATGTGTTTTACATGCAACTTATACAATGGTACCTCAATACACGTCAGTAATTGGTTCCAGAATGTGCAATGAATACCAAAAATGATGAGTACCAACCAAATTTTTCCTATAAAAAATAATGTAGTAAGTCACAAAGCAGCCGACACCAAGTTCTAGCTTGTACATTGAATATCAAACAATCAGTGAGTACCGGGACAAAATGTTCACATTAAAGTGCATTGAGTACCAACTTCAATGAGTTTCAAAGCAGTTGAGTACCAAAGTACAACTGTACATGCATAAATTCATATTCACATTTTATATATATTATCAGGAATTAACATTAAGAATACTGGCTAATGAAGGTACAGTGATTTAAATCACAGAATAATTAAACTTCGGCAATTTACCATATAACATAGAATTTTAAATAATTAAAAAATGAAAATCCTCCTCAAACATTTTTTAATTCTTCTTGGGATACTGCACCTTCTTAGAATGCAACAAGCTATGCTTTGTTAATCCTTTAAGAGACTATCATTAGTTATTTTTTTTATTTATTTGATTTGTCAATTGCTTACAAGATAATAGGTATAAGTATATACATAGTTATGAATACATGTAAGGGTACATATAAGAAAAATAAAAGAAATAATAGGACAGGGACGGTAGGCACGTTGGTGCACTTATGCACGCCATAAACCATACTTAGATCAGACCAAAAACAGCGTAATTCAAGGTTTTCTAGGTCTAGAATTTCAAGTCTGATGGCATAAGGTATTCTGCAATGAGTAGAGAAGTGGAGAATTCTTCTTGTGAAATATTTCTGGACTTTCTCAACTGTGCTAATATCAGATACATAATGTGGGTTCCAGACTGATGAGCTGTATTTGAGTATTGGTCTAGCAAATGTTTTGTATGCTCTAGTTAGTAGTGTGATATTACCAGAGAAAAAGCTACATAGGATTAGGTTAACAACTCTTAATGCCTTTTTGGCTATGTAGTTACAGTGGGCTCTAGCACTTAGATCATTAGAGATTAGTACTCCAAGATCCTTGACAGAGTTTGGATCATCAACAAGGTCTTGACTATTCAGCTTGTATTTTATTTTCTGATTTTTTTTGCCAAAATGTAAGACAGAGTATTTATTTCTTGAGATTTGAAGCTGCCATTTGTTTGACCATTTTGATACATAGTCAAGATCTTTCTGAAGGGTAGCAGTATTGTCTGTGGTATTGAACAGCTTTACATCATCAGCGAAAAGAATGCAGTTGCTCTTAATATGATCACAGAAGTCATTTAGGCAGAGGATGAAGAGAGTTGGTCCTAGAACACTGCCTTGGGGGACACCACTATTGACAGGTACAGAATTTGATAGGACACTCCCAATTTTGACCATACGTTGTCTGTTTGACAGGAATGCTTCTATCCAGTTATGCAGTTGTCCAGAGATATCATAAGATTTTAGTTTTAGGAGTAGTTTGTCGTGTACCACTGAATCAAAGGCTTTACAGAAGCCTATGTAGACTGCGTCTATTGCTTTGCCCTGATCGAGTTGTGTAGTCCATATGTTTTTGCAGTGTAAGAGTTGCAGATTACAGGATAGTTTTTTCCTGAAACCAAATTGTTTATTGGAGAGTAGGTTGTTTGTCTCTAAGTTGAGGATAATGGATTGGTTAATAATTGATTCCATGACTTTATAGGTGATGCAGCATAAGGAGATTGGTCTGTAATTTTCAATTAGGCTGGGGTCACCCTTTTTGAAGATGGGGATGACCGTGGCTTGTGACCATAAGTTTGGCAAGGAGCTGGTCCTGAAAGATTTTTCAAAGATTATGCTTTTAGAGGTTCGGCTATGGCAGTAGATAGCTTTTTTAAGAAGTAGGCACATATTCCCTCTGGTCCAATAGATAGAGATGGTTTTAGATTGCGTAGTGCTTTTTCAACATTGTCTTCTGTAAAATCAGTATGTTATGTGTGAATTGGGTTGCAAGCTAACTAATTTGAACAGAAATTGTAGAACTAGCACACCCAAAATTTGGTTGGAATACTGTCTAACTCAGGGGTGTCAAACTCACATCATCACAGTAGTGACACGTGGTATATTGTGACTTTTTACCCCTTCACTAAACCGGGCATGGGCATGGCCAGTGTGTCACACATCTGGCTGTGGGCCACGAGTTTGACACCCCTGATCTAATTATTATAAATGAACTATTATAAAATGCCTGAAAATACAGAAATGCTACAATGCAATCAAAATGTCGTTTAAAAAATAAAATAAGTATAAGTATCACATGCAGATATTTTTTTCTGTTTCAAGGATCAGGGATCAGACATATTCTGCATGGGATAAAACTATACATTTAAAACCACAATTGAAAGTGGGAAACAAAATGCTGCCTATACATTAATATTGTTATATCCATTTTCTAAAGAAAGGCAAGAGCTGTAGCAGGATACTACAAAGCTATGATGAAATTCAACATTGTCATTTACTCCCTTGGAATATCATTTGAAATGCAGCTTGACTGTGAAATATGGGCTTCCACTGAAGCAGTACTGCAGTCAGTATAGAATTAAAAAAGAAATGAAGACAGAGAATGAAAGAAAATGACCATTTTAACTACAGACTGAAAAACATTAGTCTTTCCCATAGAAAAATTGGAAGGTTGTACAGATGGTCCTCAAGTTATGAATGTAATGGACCCTGCCCATTCCATTTCTAACTCAAGGATTCATAGGAGTGAATTGCATAACTTGAAAGCAGCACTCCCTCCTTTCGCCCACACATTCGTTAATCAAATGCGCAGCTCATTAAGTGCACATGAGGTACCTCAGGTTGGCGAAGGTCATGTGGGGCTTAGTGATGGAATAGGCCACCTGCTTCAGACCACCCAAGGTCTCCCCCAACCCACTGAGATATCTCATTTTCCCTCCCCACAATTGGTCCCCCTCCATCCAGCCATGCCAGGTCACTTACCTGATGAAGATCTGTTTCTTCTCCAGTCTCTGTTTCTTTCCCTGCTCCCTCCTTTCTCATCGGTGAAGTGCTTCATGAAGGCTTCAGTGATGAAAAAGGAGGCATGGACGGCTGCGCCTGCCCTTCCAGGCCTCCTTTCTTGCTGCCAAAACTGCTTGAGGATTGCGTCCCTATACGCTTCAGCAGCCCTTTTCAAAAATCCTTTGCCACTAAGAACAGAGATTTAGAAGGACACGTCCACCCCTCCTAAGTTCCGCTGATGCCAACAAAGGCTTTTTGCAAAGGACTACCAAAACCTACACGGACACAATCTACCTGCAGGCTTCATCAATGAAACGGCAAATGGAGGGAAGGCCTGAAGGAGAGAATATTCTCTTCACAGAGAATAGAGACCTAAAGTGCAAGATCAGTAGCACGAGATCTCACACTACTGATCTCGCATGATCTCGCAGTATTTTATTTATTTATTTATTTGTTTGTTTATTTTTGTCAAGCAATTATAAGATAATAGGTATAAGTATAAACATAGTTATGAATACATGAAATGGATACATATAAGAAAAATAAATAGAAAATGGGATGGTAGGCTCATTGGTATGTTACAGAGTTAAGTCAAGTGAGTCTCCACAGGCTCAGTTCCTCTGAAGACCTGGCTGGGGGTGGAATAGACAGGGTGAATGTTGCAGAGCCCCTGTGGTCGCTCGTAAGGGCAAACAACTGCCGTCATGCTGCAACTTTCATAATTTCGTAAACAATAGGGGACACTTATCATGTAACTTCGGACATTTGCTAAGGGATTACCTGTATACGTCCATATAAGTAGTCCTTGATTTACAATGACAATTGAGACTGCAATTTCCATTGCTAAGCAAGGCATTGTTAAGTTACTCGCAACCAATTTAACATCCTTTTTGTCATAACTGTTAAGCAAATCACTGCAGTTAAGTGAATTATGCAGTTGTTAAGTGAATCCAGATTCTCTGCTTGTGGGAAGCCAGTTGGGACAGTCACAAATGGTGATCACATGACTCTGGGATGCTGAAAATTCACGTCAGTTATCAAGCACCTGAATTTCAATCATGTGACTAGGCTGGCAGTTGTAAGTGCAAGGACCAGTTATAAGTCACTTTTCCAATGCTATTGTAACTTCAAACAGCCACTAAACAAACGGTTGTAAGTCGAGGACTACCTAGACAAGATTTGATTCTCCAATTACTAATCTATTGTTAGCTGCCTAATACTATTTATGTAAATAATTTGAAATAGTGCACCAAACATTTCAAATTTAATATCATTTTGAACTGAAAATACCCTGTTTTAAGTATTTGATATTATTGCTTCTGATATTAATACATTAAATCCATACTTATGTGAAACTCATTAGTTCTGTTCTAACAAGATACTTAGGTAGTATCCTACTAAATCTCCTTATCAATGAGACAATATTGGGATAAAAATGAGTGTTTCAAGAATACAAACTCCCTACCCACTTTCTCTAGAAAGTGTCTAACAATTATGAACCCTTAGAAGACTACGGGAAAGAGTTCACTATTTCACTAGAACTTTCCCCATTGGCCAGGGAAATGGAGGAGTCAATCTGCTTGGGCAGTCTGTTCTGCCTTGACAATGAGAACTATAATGAAGAGGCCAACTTTTTCAGCGATACTTATATGACAGTTCTTTTTCTTGGAGTTCTGATTGTACAGAAACAAGTCCATTGGAAATCAAGAATCTTTTCTGAATTGCAGCAGGATACAATTATATTAAATATATAAGTAGACTAGAACAGAACAGAACAGAACAGAACAGAACAGCAGAGTTGGAAGGGACCTTGGAGGTCTTCTAGTCCAACCCCCTGCTTAGACAGGAAACCCTATATGATTTCAGATGAATAATTTATTTGATTTATAGCCAGATACACACTTTCTGTTTGCCCTGTTGCCAGTCTGGCTGCTCACCTTGTCCTAATCCCCTTCTTCCCATTCATAGATTATTGCAAATGCATCCTGCACAGCTATTTTCCAGCTGTAATTCAAAACTGCTATTTGGCAGCTTAGAATATTAATTACAAATGCTGTGTTCTGCTCTAGTAATAGTTCCACCTGTGTCTGATACACCCTCCCCCTTCCAGCAGCTGGTCACTAGTTGCCTGCATGCCATGTTTTGTGCTGGTTGACAATTGCTTATTTGTTTTGAATAACTTGCAATTGATCCACTGAGAGACATTAAATCAATAAACTATCCACAACCATAGATGTTCATGCTCCATCCAACATTTAACTTTTTTTTTTATTTAGTCATTATGTAGTGCCCTGGAGAGTGGGGGTAGAAATCAAGGCAGTGTGCATAGAAATCTTCCTCACAATTTTTTTCCACAACAACCACGCGTAGTAGGTTGGGAGGGGAGACAGAGAGAGAGAGAGAAAGACAGAGAAAGACAGAGAGAGAGAAAGACAGAGAGAAAGACAGAGAGAGAGAAAGACAGAGAGAGACAGAGAGAGAGAGAGAGACAGAGAGAGAGAGAGAGACAGAGAGAGACAGAGAGAGAGAGAGACAGACAGACAGACAGACAGACAGAAAGACAGAGAGAGATACAGAGACAGAGAGAGACACAGAGAGAGAGAGACACACACACACACACACACAGAGAGAGAGAGAGAGAGATTATCAATCTGGTTTCTGTGCTTAAGGGTGAGACTACAACTCATGGTTTACACACATTAACCACTAGACCAAACTGACTTCTTGCAACAATGGGCACTGCTTCAAGAGCTCAGTGGGCTCTCCAGACTGCTTTCCCACCCACATTGCCCACAGAAGTGTTTTTTAAACATCATTAAGTCACAGTGTAAGAACTTTCTATTTTGCTTCAATGAAGCTGAACTATCTGTCTTCCTCTATTAAGTTTCTAAAGACCTATTGAGGAAGTCAGAACAAAAAGGTCTGGGTTATTACAAAGGAAATAGAATAATGTGAGAAAGGGAGGTGAGAGCTCCTCTGTGTGCAAACCTCTGTGCTAGTAAAGAAAGGAGTCAAGGAAAAAAGACTTGGAAAGTAAAAAGGAAACAGACTGGTACATATTGGAGCCAGTCAGTGATCTTACATTCCCTGCATGGTTGGGATGGGCAAGAAGCATGAATACAACCAATCCTGGAATTCCATAGTTCAGACTGAGCACCAGCCCAACCACTGCAATCCAGGCTGAAATTTCTCAAGTTTGCCCCTCAGAAGCCATTGGGGGCCAGGCAGTAGACCAGCAGCTTAGGTTGCAATGAAAAATTTACCTACATGTTTCCTTGAGATGAGTGACAGAATGAGGTAAGCTTAGCACTGTGCAGAGCAGTCTCTGTTGGGGTTGCATTTCATATTATTTGACTGAGTCAATTCACTACTTTCTGGTTGTTCCTTTAAATACATACTGTATCTCTTTACATACTGACCTAGCCATTGAAAGAGAGTTATTGAAAGACAGTTATTGGGAAGTAGCATACCACCGTGGTAAAAATGCAAGCAGATTCAGATAGTACCAGAATGGCCAACAAAAGTTTGAAGAATTGTAAATATTCCACACATAACTAAATTACTTGGATTGGATGTTCATACCTTAGCAACTCCCATTACCCTCCCCAGCTAAAGTTTTTGCTGTGATAACCAAGAAATGTAGAAATTGTATTTCTGAGTACAACAAGGTAAGTGCCATAAAACTTTTACTTTCACTTATCCAGATGATGCTGAAATAAAGAAACAAACATGGAATATAACAAAAGTTTCTTTAAAAATTCAAAGTCATGCACAACATTCTTTCATTTTGAATGGCTTAGCAATGATATTGTCCAGCATGAATTTTAAAGTTTTCACTGCTACCTTATTATGAAACCAATGCAGACAGCTTTGTGCTGCTTCTTGCTTAGTACTGTAAGAAAAGGCCATTTCAGAAAATTATCTTCAAAAGTCAGTTCTCTTTATCAGTTTCAAAGTGTTAAGGCAATAATTAAAGCGGGCAGAATTAGGTTGCTAAGCAACCTGTTAGCATCTAATGCAGAAAAAAATGAATGTGATGTATGTCTTCTGTGACACAACAGACATTAAATTAAGCAGCATCCAACCTTCTTATGCCACCTTAGCAAAGTTCTATTGGCAAGGGAAGCAAATAACTTCTATTGGGCTTCCATTTATACTGTTTAGTTTTCAGAGATAAACCAGCGCAACCTGTCTGCCTTCCATTTATCATACCCTGTAAATTTTGCCCTGGAGACCACCTTGCTTGTTAGTTTCAGCTTTTTCTTACATAGTTCACAAAGAGTCACAGTAGTTCTGTAGTGCTACACCCACCCACCATCACTCATAGTTTGACTGGGGGCTTAAGTGCAGCAGCCAGCATGGAAATTCCTCCTTGGCTTGAAGGAACTGTCATACAGGAATTTACTTTTATATCTTTTGCTCATACAAAGCCACTATCTATAAAGTGACTGGGTCGCATCAATCAATTACCTATCACTGCATTCTATGCAATCAACATCCTTGAGAAATGCCTTTCTCCTTTTGATATCTCTTTATAGTAAACAGTGAATCTGTCAATCTCCTCACAAATTGTGTGAGTAGAAGGCTACAAACAATGTTTTTCTTATTATGAAGTTACAAAGATCAGATAATCCCATCTAAATGTTGGCCTTAGGATGATTGACTTATATACCAGTTTATCATCCAGTGCATACTTATATTTTTACAGGAAAATTCGATAATTAATTCTACACTGAAGGAATTATTGGCTATGAATGATCTATACACTATATGTAAACAGATTGTATTTTTAAAATCTCTTTTTTTAGGAATTTCCATCCCCTCTATTCCTACGACATAAAAATCAAGTCAAAAATGTGCATTCTTTAGTACACATGGCTTTAGTATTTTCATATATATCCATCTCTCAAAAATCTTGTTCTTCCTCAATTAAGTCTTCTATTTGTTGACACTGCTATTGTTTAGATAAGGATACCCAAGTCTCTTGGTCCTCCCTTCCTTTAGCAATTGCGAAAAAGATAAATTGACAGCAAGACAAATCAGGAAGGACCATACTTGGCAGAGTCTGTCTCTCAACCAACAGTGATATAATAAAAACCTCCCATTACTATAGCTATGTACTTATTTGATAGATCCGTAATTTGGTTTCAAAAGCCTCATTCATGTTTTCTCCTTGATTGAGAGAGAGTGATAATAGTATTACTTACCAATAATATTATTACTTTTAAGGGTTCTTTTGTTTATTTTAATCCAGTTGCTCACCACAATACTGCCAAATTCATTAATTTGGATTTTCAAGTAAAAAAAGCTTATTCTTTATATACAATGCAGCTCCTTTTGTCTTTCTACTGCTCTTCTTTCTTTTGAATAAAGGTATCCTTCATTTGCTGTTTCAACCTTGAGTGTCACTTTACTAGATGTATGCTAGATCATCTTTGCCTTTCTAAACAAAACATATGAAGCTCATCTTGTTGATTTCCAGTAATCTGAGCAGTAATATCAAAGGAAGATGTGGATTTTATCAGCTATGTTTTTTATCTATTTATTTCTCATTGAGTGGCTTAAGTGGCCCCATTTTTCACTCTAGATATGTTGTGCAAGCTCAGTGAACTGTGCTGATCTGGACAAACCTGGACATTTGGACAATCTTCTTGTACTTGACTCAATTGTCTAGCCAGAACTGATGGGACCTCATATAAAAATACTTCCAGTACTAGACAAAAATCAAGCATGGAAACCCTTGGAGATTTCATTAAGATGGAATTTTTGAGGCAGTAGTACAGAAATAGTTGCCACTGCTTTCTTTCATTATATGAAAGTTGGATATCAAGGTAGGTTTGAGGTTTTTACAGTCTTTTTGAGGACCTCTCCAATCCTAGATTTCCTGGACATTCTATATCCAAGTACAAACCAGAGTCTAGACCCAAACCTATATAACTTCAGAGTCAATGTCTGAGTTAACCACTATCCAAATTGTCCAAATAAATTCATAAGGCAGAAATCATTAAAACAATATGAATAGCCACAAAATTATAAGCCTTGAAATCTGGTAAATGCTTATAATGTGATTGTTGTGAGAAGTAAACTGTGAGACTAGGATTAGGTATTTTATTATATATTGAGAAGGTGTATAGTCTGTCTTTCCTCCGGGAAATCAAGGCAATGTACATACAAGTAGTCTTTGATTTACAAACGTTCATTTAATGGCTGTTCAAATGTTATAACAACACTGAAAAAAGTGACTTCTGTTTTTTCACACTTATGATTGTTGCAGTATCATCCTGGTCATGTTATCAAAATTTGGCAACTGGCATGTATTAATAACAACTGCGGTGTCCTGAGGTCATGTAAACTTCTGATTACACGGTGATAACCTTCTGACAAACAAAGTTGATGGGAAAGCCAGATTCATTTAACAGCATGTTACTAACTTAACAATTGCAGTGATTCACTTAACAAGAAAGATTGTAAAATGGAGTAAAACTCACAACAACTGCCTTGCTTAACAGGGAAAATTTTTGGCTCATTTGTGGTCATAAGTCAAGTAGTACCTGTACTAATCTTTTTTTTTTTCATGTTTCCCAAATGCACTTGTGATATAGATCAGGTTGATAAACAGCTGCAATCCCAAAGTCATTAAATAAGATCCTATGAATAAAAATTGACTATAAACTGGATTCCCCCAGACCTTTAATTTCCTCTCCTCAGGATCAACTATTATAGCACATTGATATCTCTCTTCTGAATCATAACATTTAAAGAGATTTGTTATTGTGTCATGCAAATAGCTTGATGATTTCAGCCTACAAGTAAGCATGGATGACATTTGTCTGATTATAAGATGATACACATTTTATTTTGATCCCATTGTGCTTTACTATAAATGCCACTGACTGTACTATGACTCAGAACAGAGAGTAAACAGCCTGATCTACATCCCAGAGCTCTTTAATACCATACCACTAAAAACAAAAGCAAAAATTAAAAATCATTTTTCCACTAGAAAAGGAAATGTTCAATAACGGTGAGCCTCTAATAAGTCTAAAGTTTAGAAAACAATTACACAGTATCTGATATTAAGCAGAGTAGGGGAGGATGAAAATTTGCAATCCATTCTCAAACAAAAGAACAATAATCTTTAAGCCATCCTATATTTATGTTATATTATATATTTGTTGTTTTATATTATATATTACTTTTATTTTATTAATTTCATGTCATGATACATACTGTAAATTAAGCTGGCTGGAAATGGATTGCCTGATAAATAGTACATCAATAAATATTATACTTGAAATGTTGATCAACGTTCTAAGCCAGGGGTGTTAAACTGCAGGCTGGATGCATCCCACAGGGTGCTTAGATCTGGCCCATGAGGCTGCCCTGAAAAGAGCAAAGGACAGGCTCGGGGTGCCTCTGCCAGCAAAAATGGAGCTCACAAGGGCCGTGCACGCCCCCCGGGCTCTGCCCCCAGGCTCCATTTTCACTTGGAGAGGGCTAGCAAAACAAATTAAAAACAAACAAAAGAGAAATATTTCTCCTTTTGCATTTTAGCATGCAAGAAGGTACAGAAAGGAAAAAGGGAAAGAGGAAAGACAAAGAAAAAGAAGGAAAGATGGGAAGAGGACAAAGGAGAAATAAGGAAAGAGAAGGAAGGAGAATGAAGAGAGAACAAAAAAAGGAAGGAAGGAAGGAAGATTATAATGAGAAAGAGGCAGGGTTTGAGGGAAGTCCACTTGGCCACCACAGGTACCCCCAACACGAGTGATGTTGAGCTGGCAATGCCCACCCTGGCCAGCCCACTCTGGCCATGTCCCCCCAACCCTCTGAAGTCAAACACAATCCTGATGTGGCTCTCAATAAAATCGAGTTTGACACCCCTGCCTGTTCTAAGCAATGAAATCAGCAAGCAGTTGCCAGGACCAGGCAGAACAACATAAATCAGGTGCCTCTGAATTTCAAAACAGAGTTAAGACAACAGCAATGTTTTAATTGACTTAAAAAGATATGGGGAAAAAAACAGAAATCTCTGTATAGACTTTGACTTTAGTTTACTGTACTTCAAATAAGTAGTTCTTCTGTGCATATGGTTTTGTTATCTGTAACAAATAAACAAATGTAGCCCTGTCACATATGCAAACTTTCAGGCAATTAACTATTTCCTGAATATAGAATTATGTGTCTTGAGAGTCAGAATATATTGCTGTGTCCGGCATGAGGGCTGACAAAAGTCTTGCTTCAAATTTTAGGTATTTTCCAATGAAAAAGTCTTATAGTGTTTTCCCCATAACATTATTACCATTCAAGATACACTCTGGTTCAGCTACCTTTAAGTGGGGAGTATGTATGAGGTGTGTGTGTGTGTGTGTGTATAATCATTTATATTTTTACTTTTTCACCCACTTCACTTTCAAACTAATGGAAAATAAATTGCATTTCAAGGAAAATAATCAACTGAGAAGAAAAGTCATTGAATTGTTAAAATGGTGTGTGGGCTTTTTGCATTTATTTCAATCATAAAATCATTGAAAAGCATGTCAGAACCTTGTTTCTTTATGATGCTCTCTAGCAGTTGCTAACATCTCTTGTTTCCCATATTCCAACAAAAAGCCCAAAGGATAAGGAGAATATCATCAAGGAATTATCAAGGCAAGATCAACAAATGGGGTAATGTGCTCCCGAGACTGGGATCCCCAAAATATGCAGGCCACTATATTTTGAATTAACTGAAATTTCTAAATATTATTTAAGAGCAACCCCAACTAAAGCAAATTATAATAGTTTAGACAAATGAGGATAGGGCATGAATTGCAGTAAGTTTGCAATTGGTGCACCATTTGGAGCTGGGTGCAATTCCCTCTGGCTATGGCTGCTACCTGCTATCCAACAGGAGTCATGAATCCAGAAGGATCACCTTGTTGCAAACCTGCTCCCTGATAGGTAATACATGCCCATAAGGAGGTGCCCAAGAACTTCAATATATCAGCAGCAACTCTGAACCACCAAGATTCAACTTCAGTGTGCTCTCTCTCCCCAACAGACTCTGAAAGTCTCCAGGCCTCAGGAAAGAGAGTTGGTAGCATCTTGGTAATGTAAAATTGTATGCCATCATCTTATTGATGATACCACATCCAAAGTCATCTAATGAACTTCCCCAATGGCTTCATTTAGATGAAAACCATGCCAATTTACATCTCCCACCAACTTCCAAACCCCAATCTTCACCTGTAATCCAAAAAAACGTATGGCTGATGTTACAAAATATCACGATATTTTATTAATCACAAGGGCCATGATTTCCTATCCAGATCCTGATGCAGGTCCTCCAGGAGAGAAACTAAGGCTACCTCTATTCCCAAACTATGCCTGAATTCTGACTGAAAGGGGGCCAGATAATCCACTTTTCCAGGTTTTATTTGTTTTATTTATTTTTATTTATTTGATTTGTCAATTGCTTACAAGATAACAGGTATAAGTATAAACATAGCTATGAATAGATGAAATGGCTACGTATAAGAAAAATAAAAAAGAAACAATAGGGCAGGGACAGTAGGCATGATTGGTGCACTTATGCACACCCCCTACAGGCCTCTTAGGAAAGGAGTGAGGTCAATAGTAGACAGTCTAAGGTTAAAGTTTTTGGGGTCTGGGAAAGAAACCACAGAGTCAGGTTGAATATTCCAAACATTGACCACTCTGTTGCTGAAGTCATATTTCCTGCAATCAAGTTTTGTGCAGTTAACCTTGAGTTTGTATCTATTCTGTGCTCTTGTATTCTTATGGTTGAAGCTGAAGTATTCATTTACAGGTAGGACATTGCAATATATGATTTTATATACTATATTTAGGTCAGACTGAAGGTGGCATAGTTCTAGGTTTTCTAGGACTAGAGTTTCAA
The DNA here is from genome assembly GCF_900518735.1 of Pseudonaja textilis. The sequence goes on from NW_020769339.1 coordinate 980,927, forward strand.
GTTGGTGGCATAAGGTATTCTGCAATAAGTAAAGGAATGGAGAACTCTTCTTGTGAAATATTTCTGGACTTTCTCAACTGTGTTAATATCAGATACGTAATGTGGGTTCCAGAGTGATGAGCTGTATTCAAGTATAGGTCTAGCAAATGTTTTGTATACTCTAGTTAATAGCATGATATTACCAGAGAAAAAGCTACGTAGGATTAGATTAACAACTCTTAATGCCTTTTTGGCTATGTAGTTACAGTGGACTCTAGCACTTAGATCATTAGAGATGAGTACTCCAAGGTCTTTGACAGAGTTTGGATCAACAAGGTCTTGACTATTCAGCTTGTATTTTATTTTCTGATATGTAAGACAGAGCATTTATTTGTTGAGATTTGAAGTTGCCATTTGATTGACCATTCTGATACATAGTCGAGGTCTTTTTGGAAGGTAGTAGTATTTTCTGTGGTATTGAATAGCTTTACATCATCAGCGAAGAGAACACAGTTGCTCTTAATAGGATCACAGAGGTTGCTGTGAAGTTAATCTGTCACTGAATTTTAACAACTTTCCTTACAGAGAAAGGCTGGAAACAACTTGATTTTTATCTAACTCTACTGGATTCAAAGATGGACTCTTCGCAAGGGATATACCACAGCCTCTTTCAGGGATGTTGGCATCTCTTTCTCATGCCATAAGGCACTGACAATCTCAGGCTAGTTGCTAACAACTGCAATTAGACCAGGGTGTGATCTGACCATGGCAACAGTATTATGGAAACATCCTCCATCTCCAGAACATTCAACATTTTCTCAGAGACAAAACAATATTCAAATATAGCCACTCACCTGTACTGGATCTAAGATAACTTGGACAAGCCTATAATAGTCATGGAGAATATGAACTCTCACGCTTTAACCAAACCACCACCAGGGCTAGTAGGTTAATGTTATCAACACCAAAAGGTGTAGGTGCTCCATTTCCAACCCCAAAACTAGATCAAACAACTCAAGGAATGATCAATATACATACAAAATCCCTATCTTGTTTCTACAGCCCGCAATACAAATAGGCACACATACCCAATATCTCCAAAGATGTGTTTCTGGTCATAGTCACCGTCTTTCTTACAAACAAACTCACCTCCCATCCCCAGCCATAATACCAAGGCTGACTAGGACAATTCCCAACATGATGACTTTGTTGCCAAAGTTCAGCCAGGTTTCAGTTATGTATGCCTCATCCAACACTAAATAATGGAAGAAGATGAACTTATTGCAAACAGATCTGGCATTAATATCTGCACCTTGAGGCCAATAGCGCCAGAGATCTGATCACCAAGTTCCCAGAATAGGCTTAACAATCCAGAAATGGTTATTTCCAAAGAAGAATTGGAGGTTTCTTTCCTTGGGATTACCTGCCGAGCACTCCCTGCCATATCTCCCTTGGCCAAACACTCCAGGAATGAAACTGTCAGCCCTACCCTCTGGAAGCAGCTAACTTTCTCTGTGCTCTAACCTTCATCCCAAGCAAAATAATCCTCCACCCCAAGGCTAGACAGCTCCCTGCAATAGAAAGCACCCTGAAGCTGGCTTCAATTCACATTGTTAACCTCTGATGGTGTTTGGGTGCAAGCCATTTTCCTATTAAAGAGAGATCAAGCCTCATCAGTTTTCTTCTGAAATTGGTTGAAACTGACAACATTCTGTTAGTTTCCCTTCTCTTGAGCAGAAAATAAAGTTCATGCAACTTGGTCTTTAAATATTTATTTCACTTAATTTTTGTATAGAGAAAGCAAGATAATTTTAGTGAATGAGGCATCTATGGAAGCTCACAGCAGAACATTTCTGAACAGACAGAAAGAACAAAAGACTTTCCTGACTCATTTTCACATTGCTTTTGAGGATCACCAGTCACCAAGATGAGTAACTTAGATATTGGGTGATTTAGTGTTCTGAGTCGTTAGTACTTTTTAAACAATTCATAACAAATTCAGTAATGAATTTTGTAACGTTCATAAGATTTAGCTGCTGTTATGAAGAAAACGGTGGGATTTTATTCTAGTTCAAAATTTAATATAAATTAATTTGGGAATGTTTATACTGTAAATAGATTTGGGATGTTATAAGTAAACAAAAGCTTCAATGTACGTCTAAAATAAATATTGCATTAGATTAAGAAATAGAATATATATAAAAGAAAATGGCAAGTCAGTAGTTCCAGTTTTAGCAAGCAACTGTTCAATGTTATTGAAAAATACAATAAAGGAGTGAGTGAAATATTTCTGTCACGACTAGGATAGTCTATATTTACAAATTAAAAATATTTCGATCTGAATATTTTTCAATAAACATTAAATGGCTAAACAGAATATATAGTATTTTCTGTAACTCTCTGTATTCATTACAGAGTTCACATCCCAAACCTGAAGGAAATTAATTAGGCTTGCCCTTGAGCAAGTTCTGATAAACAGAACACAATGAAATGCATGAAGACAAAGAAATTTCCTTTCTAATGTGTATAAAATCTCACAATGTGAGAAATATAACTAATATCTGAACTTCAAGCTTTTTATTTTTTGGTCTCCCCGTTTATAAATTTATAAATCAAACAGAATGTAGGCTGTCCTGCTTTCATCAGCTATAAAGATGGGTTTGTTCTTTAGAAAAGTATGTTTCTGGTTTTTTTTTTTTTTAAGGGCAGTGAGGCAACAGAGTATATAGTCCTGGGAATGTCTACATTACCTACCTTCTAACAGAAACAGTCTTTTAATATTTTGAATCCAGTGCTGAGCTTGGCAGGTGATTAAGTGAACACCAATGTCAGAAACAAAAATGCACGCACAGATCTCCTGCCCTTCTCTTGTTAAGTTATTCATTTCCTAAGAGAGATTTTTTTAAAAAGGGGGGGGGGGGACTGATCCACAGGGAACCTTCATTGCTTTAGGCAACTTCAAGATCCTCACTTCCCAAACATGAAATAAATGCATCAAATGTATTCTACTTAAAAATGGCAGTTATCCAGTTTTCTGAAGCTATTATTCATTGTTGCCCCAAGCAAAGAGCAATTCTAAACAGACAATAACTGTTTGTGTTTCTTGCTTTTCCAAAAGTGTAAATGCCAACTTCCCATGGTGCATTCAATCTTTCACTTCAAAGCAAAAGTAAGCTTAATAGAACAAAGCAGGATTTAAAGAAAAATGAAAGATGAAATTGGACTACCCATGGGATAAAATTAAAATTATTAAAAATACCTCAGTAGGATAGCTAGCTGTCGAATACAAGGAATCACTGGATTTCTTTCTTAAACTCTGAGTTATTATTTATTTATTGCAATTACTTATAACCCACCTTTCAGGATTAAAATCATGTCAAAACAACTTACAAAAAAACAAAATAGAATTCTTGCTTGCTCTCCTGCCTCTCTCTTCAAGAATGTATACGTGCAAAACCAAAAGTCTCCAGAAAATTCCAGAACATTCTCTTCTTCCTCCTGGCAACACTAATTGAGTTGTGCAGTAGTGGTTCAATAGTTTTCAGGAAGTTCTCAGAACATTACATCTTGGATATAAAATGTTTTGAAAAATACCCTATGCAATTGATGATGATAACCAAGAGAAAGTAAAATTCTTTTCACTGCAAGTTTAAAAGTTAGAAATTTCCTAACCTCTTTAAACCTTAGAAAGAGATTCAAATATTTTCCTTTTTCCATTGCCCCTTCAATTTCTAACTCACAGGTGGGATTTGTTGCTACCAATAGTTGTGACCTTTGGGCTGAGTAGCATTATTTAAGTTAGGAAAAGCATTTTTTTAATCTACATGCTGTATCTGGGCAACTTGCTAGAGATTGTGAACTTTAAAACTAGAAGGGCAAATAGGGAGGATATAATATAAATCTCATTTAATTTTATTTAAATTACATGCATATAATAGTGCTATTAAAATTTTAACCTCACAGCCAGTTTTTCAAACCTTTTAGTCAATTGTGGGTCTACTTGAACCCTTGAGTAAAAGTATGTCCAAATAAGTAGACAAAATCTATTTTAACATACTTTACTACAATAAAAACAGCCATGCAAAATGTAATCCTAAAATCTTTTTGTTCACACAAGGTAATTGCATTTCAGGAACCTTATTGAGATCATTTGTCAATGATCTCAATGATTTTTCCCCTCCTTAATGTACCATAAATGCATAGAGATACATATAACATGCTTGGCTGTAATGGGAACTAGAAAGTCTATGGGTGGTCCTTGAGTTACTACCACAATTGGGACCAGAATTTCTATTGCTAATTATTTAAGTAAGTTGCACCTGATTTTACAACCTGTTTGTCACCATTGTTAAGTGAATCACTGCTGTTGTTAAGTGAATAACATAATCATTAAGTATACCTGGCTTCCCCCATTGACTTTGCTTGGCAGAAGCTAGCTGACAAGGTCACATTACCCCAGGATCCTGCAACCATTGTAAATACATGCACTTGCCAAATGCCCAAATTTTGACCATATGATTATGGGGATGCTGCAACGGTTTTAAATGCAAGGACTGGTCATAAGTCACTTTTTTCAGTGTTGTGGTAATTTTGAATGATTGCTAAAGGAATGGTTATAAGTCAAGGACTATCTATATATAGGACTCCTTTATTTCATTTTTTTTTTACTAAATCCATTACTCTGTTGCTTTTTATTAATAGATAATCCCAAACAAGGATGTAATGAGCTAAAAAACAAAATATCAATATGAGCATGCAATAGGTTAAAACCATTGTGAGTAGCTGGAAACAACAGAAGTAATAAGAGCCTATGCAATATGGTGGTTAAGAGATTAACAGCAGGGAGATTCAGATTAGAATCCCTTCATAGCCACAGATGCTTACAGAGTGCTCCTAGATCAGCCATTGTCTTTCAATCTAATCTACCTGGCAGCATTGCCATATAAACTGCTTTGATCTCTGAGATAAAAGGCAGGATATAATTTAAGAAGAGGAGAGTAAGGGTTAGATAACAGGACTGTCTGTAGGAGAGTCATACAAATCAAGATGGAGGTCACAATTATGCTCTGAAAGCCCCAGCTCGTTTTCTTTACATATTCTAGTAAACAGTAAATAGCTAATGCGTCCATACCCTTTAGATTTGCTGCAAAATCTTCATGTTGATGTTCACAGGTTCAATTAAATTTCCCAGGGAGAAAGAAAAGACTGGATTGGGTTATATAGCACTATTTCAATATAAATCAAGCAGGGGGAGAAAGATGGATATCTTGCTACAATTTCATCTTGATGGCTACATGTATAATAGCATGTACCAAGATAGCATGGAACATTACAGAAACATCTTAAAAGGAAAAGTGATGGACTCCATTTACAGTTTACCTTTCAAAAATTTGCTTACCTCGGAGCTAACACTAACATCTGATTACATACTTTATCATCACAAATTAACTTGCTTCAAAAAAAAAAGTGTATGAGTTACCAAGCAACTATTTCCAAGAGCTCCTGTAATTTAAATTAAAATCCCAAAGTAATATTATCCAAACATTAAATTTAATGATGTTCATGAAAATGATCAGAAACATATTTTTAAAGCTAAATTATACCTGATCATTGCTGATCCACTTAGGTTAGGTAAAAAGAGAAGACACTGTATATGTCAGGAAATCTTACATGTAAATAAACTGTAAATGGTTACTGATCCTAAAATAATATTTGCAACTCATTAATAAAACTGTGTCAACAGAGTTCAAAGTTCAATAAACATAGTTCACTTATTTCCATTACAATTCACATTCAACTGTAAACACCAATATTATCCAAAATATGAATTTAAGCTGTAATGTTATTATTGTTCAGTTATAATAACAAGCTTGTCACAAATGTATAATGAAATTACTATGTCCTGTCTCTGGTTGGGGAAAAAAATCTCATGAGACCTAGTCACCACCTTCCAAGCAGAGACATGAAGATCTAAGAAGTGCCTATGCCAGAATTATTAGGGCTCATTTTGAATTTTAATAAATATGAATGAAATCATTGTTCCCCCTTTTTAAAGCAATCCAGAACCAACAAGCATAGGTAAAGAGAAGTAAGGAAAAGGAATAATATTTACTCCCGGCACCAATTCCCATCATTTGTCAGTTAAAGTTTCACAAGTAGAGATACTGTATCCCAACTCCCACATCTGGGGTAGTTTTCTTAAGTGTTAAAATCACAAATCAAATTATTAAAAATATTCTGATAATTGATAATACCATTTGTGGGGATCTAAAAACTGGGCAGGTAGAGATGTTTACAGTTGTCAGAGTTGTCAGATTACAATTTGAAATGTAACAGAATTATTGCTATCCTCAACAGTATCTACAAAAGTTTTAATCTTCTTTAGAGAATCCTGAGCATATTCTCAAGAAGGCAAACTTCCAAGGAATAGCCATAAGGAAGAGTCTTCCATGGGAAAAAAGTTTGCAATCTCTAGAGACTAATGTATAAATTTTATCAGCAACCTTTTTTCAATGCTAAACAAAGTTTTTAACTCTAACCAAGTGTTTCTCAACCTTATTAACTTTAAGATATACGGATTTCAACTCCACATATTAAAATTCATACATCTCAAAGTTGCTAATTCTGGAAAACACTGCTCTAAGCCAATTATTCTCATGTCAGTAATTTTGTATGAAAATGGTTAGAGGGACAAAATAAGAAAAAAATATTTAGAAAAAAAACTATTTCTTCAATTTTAACTGTTCACAAAAATTCATTTCCCACTCAGTTTCACATGTATACTAGAAAAGGAATACAGATATGAAAGAAATCTGTGTATCTTGCAAAATGTTGGCAGTAATTCCATTAAAACATATCCTTGGCCTGACATTTAATTATTCTATTAACTTTGCTTTCAATATGTAATGAAGGCCAGTATTCATGTAGCAGCTTGCATTTCCAAGTTTACAGAGGAGTATCCAAATTTTATTTTGAGAAGAAGAAAACGTTTGCCAGTGTTTTCTGCTTACAGAAGGAGACAGAAAATCTTACTTGCAAATGTTTCTATTTATATTTCAATAATTGGCAGCATTAGGCAATGGACGTCCAGTTTACTCTTGTTTTAATAGTTTTATTTCTACAGATGTTTCTGCTTTCAAAAACAGATAGCTGTAACTTTACAATTTAATCCAGACAAGTATTAAAGCTGCTCTGCACAACTGGCATCAAACAAGCACGGCTATGTGGAAAATGGAATCACTGAAAGCTTAAAAGCATAACATCCTGTTGTCTGATATTATCTCCATTAAGCCAAAGTTGGTAAGAATTTTGGCAATTATTTTAAAAATAGGTAATAATTTTTTAAATATAATTCAATATATTCATAATTTAGAACAGCAGTCCCTGAGACCATTTCAGGAAGTCCGTAAAATAAATAAATAGATGCTATTTAAATTTTTCAGTTTTAATTTCTAATACATTAAATATTGATAAATGTTACCTACATAAGCCAACTCTCTTTGTGATCTTCAATCGTATTTCAGAATGTAAAGGATTCTAAGACCAAAATGTTGGATAACAGCTACTTTAAAGCAAGCGGTTATCTATTCATTTCATTTAAACACATGAAAAAATTGCAATTTGCTGATTGATGAAATGAATCTATTAATAACATTTTCAGACATCTGTAGATAGCTTTTCCACTATAGGGTTTTTCTTATCAATTCTTTATTTTTGTGGCTGACTAGAAAATAAAAAATGAGTCCTTTACATTCTGTAGATTTAATTCTACTTTCTCATAACATATACATTTCTCAAGAATATATAATTCATTTCTCTTTTTCCATAGGGTTTGCTTTGTTAACCTTTTGGAGCAAAATAGTGTACAAACAAATATATGAACTTATTGTTGAGAATAAAATTATCCATGCAAGTTTACTTCATAAAAACATATGTTAGTTTTAAAGCTGCCATGAAACACTTTGAAATCTGTCTCTGGCTCTCTTTTTTTTATTTTAATTCACAGGAATAGAAATACAGCATATGTTTCTATTTGACTATATGATGTCTTCCTTTGTAATCCAAATGTGGAACTCCCTATTAATCTAAGGCAGGGGTAACAAACTCAAGACCTGGGGACCGGATTCATCCCACAGGATCCTCAGATGTGGCCCACGGGGCTGCCCTGGAAACAGTGAAGGATTAGCCCATGGTACCTCTGCCAGCAAAAACAGAGCTCCGTTTTTGCTGGCAGAGGGTTGAGGAGGTTATCATAGTCAAAAACGGAGCTCAGGAACCCATTTTCACTGGTAGAGTGCTCGGGCCACTACAGATACCCCCAACACGACTGACTTCAAGCTTGCCACGGCCATCCTGGCCACACATACCCCAGTCCCACAAGGTCCAACACAACCCTTATGTGGCTCTCAATGAAATCGAGTTTGACACCCCTGATCTAAGGCATTGTCATCTATAGGCAAAATGACAAAAAAGTATCATGCCACAGGCCCACTCTGTTTGGATTATGTGCAATGTTAGAATGCTTATAAGAAATGGGAAGTTCCATTGGCACATGAATATAACAGTACTGTTACTGGAATGACCTATCAATTAGGCCACCACTAGCATTATCACTCTCACAGACATTGCTTCTCTGACGGATTTGGAAAGAGGACAGACAATTAAACACTCCTCTTCCATTCCTTTGAAATGCCAGCCTAAGACTCATTGCAATGGAGCATAATGGATTCAGCATTAACAGGCTAATGTTTTACTGGTAAAGGTACTGTGCTTATCCAGTACCAATCATCATACAAATTAGGCTAATAGCAACACTGTTCCTCTTCCTGTCTCTGAATTATAAAACAAAACAGCACTTGACTGAAAATACTAAGAAATTTCCAGGCTAGTAGCCAGGACTTAGTCTTTCAACACACAGCTACCAACATCCATACTTAATGTTACGGCACATAGCAACCAAGCATAGCAAAGCAATTATGAATTTGCAAGCTTTTGAAGAACAAAAGGGTATTGAAAGATGGGCAGAGTAGCAACTGAGACCTAGATAATATAAAGTTTCATGAAATGCAGAAATGAACTTAAATCAAAGAGAATCAGATTCAATTCACAGTCCTGATGCTCAAGGTCTAGAGCCATATCCAACGGGGCAAAGAGAACATTTGCTTCATGCCTTCAATAAAGAAGTGCATCAGTAGCAGTAATGAACTCTATTACATTTTAGTATTTGAAATGTTCAGAAGATTCTTTTCAAGGTAATAACACTTGTCAGTTAAAATGTATTCCCAGGAACAACAGTCCCTTCAGAGTTCCCTAGAACCTAGGGCATTCTATTTATTGAGCTACTGACTTCAGCAGAGAAATCAATTCTTCTTGCTTTCTTTCTGAGCCCTCTTTATAGATTTGCAAACAAGGGCTCACACTCCAAAGCATTTTTATAGAATTAAATCCCAATCGTTTCATAATTTTTGACAAATATTTTATGTTAGTCCTCAACTTACAACTATAATTAAGACCAAAATTTATGTTGCTAAGTAAAGCAGTTGTTAAATGTGTTGCACCTGATTTTATAACCTTTTTTACCACATGATTGTTAAGAAAGTCACTGCAGTTGACCTGGTTGCTAGGCAAATCTTCCTTCATTGACTTTGCTTGTCAGAACAAACTGAGATAGTTACAAACAACGATTGGATGATCCCTAAAAACACTACAACTACTGTAAATACATACTGGTTGCCAACCACCCAAATTTTGATCACATGACTATGAGAATGCTAGGATGGTTGTAAGTGTGAGGAAGGTTGGATTCTCTTTTTTTCGTCTTGTAACTTCAAACAGTCACTAAACTAATACTTGTAAGTTTAAGACTATCTCTATTGTATTCCTAGGAAAACATATTCAGGATAAATTTATTTCCATGGCATGTTTTTAGATGAATTGAGACAACAGGCCAGTTATAGTAACTTGTTGTCTAGTTGGGAATTTAGAGAATTTCCATTATAATGAAAAATTTGGAAAAGATTGTTTTAAAATATCATGATAAAGCTCTTGATTCAAAGTATACAGTACAAATTTTTGATGATTTACCTTCATTGTTTCATTTCGTTTTGTTTTTTAAACTTCAAATATCTGAAATGATAAGTTAAGACTGCTGATATTGTTTTCTTTTTTGTAGCTATCATAATTTTTTCCATATAACTTTATTTCTAATACTTTTGCAAATTCTGGCAAACATGAAGCGATTCCTCTTGGAAGCAATGGTAGTTGGCTCTCAGCAAAAGATTTTTTTCTCATATTATTTTTGTCTGGATTTTTATGTAGTTAATAATCTTATCTTCGTTTCTGATGCTTTCAGAAAAGCAGATATACTTTAGTTACGAAGCAGACCAACAAATACTAAATGATTTCAATGCTTTAGTGTCAAAAGATGAAGATTTTACTTTAAAAAGGCATTGAATTTAAAACATTTCCTACTCCAGAAGCAAGAGCCGATATAGGGAAAGAAACATAAATGGTTAAAAATCTTATGCATTTTCCCTTCCTTCTAACTGGGTATTGCTAACTCCAATTAAAAGCAATCCCAAATATCTCAACAATTGCTTTTTCTTTCAGTTTTCTCACCTAGAAAACTGAGGTGGCTGTATATTCAAATTCATACAAAAGAGCTTTACATACATAGATATACAACTATATACCATAGATACAGAAATGCAAAGGTATTTAGAGGCACACCTAGTATGCCCTTTCCTTCTATTAGCCAAAAACAAGAAGAAAAGGGAGAGATAAGAAGAATGGGTAACTAGACTGGAAAGAGGACGGGGGATTAAATATTTTTTCATTCATTTACATTAAATATATACAGGTAATCCTCACTTAATGACCATTCATTCAATGGCTGTTCAAAATTATGATAGAACTGAACAAAGAAACTTACAACTGGTTGTCCAAGTTCTGGCTCTTGAGGTGGCCCACAGTCACGTGAACAATCTTTGTCCCACCAGCATTTACAAACACCCCTGTGCTAATGCTGCCCCTTCCAACTGATTTTTGTTGTCACCGCTCCATAGGAGTCACTATACTGATCATTTCTGAGGGAAGTACCATGGAAATGTCCCAGAGCTGGCAAATGAATGCTGTAGATATGCGGATGTGTACTGCCTTGTGTGCCACTCCTGGCCAGGTCCTTCTTTTGTTGCACGAGGAAATTGTTTCATGTGCCAGCCAAGGCTTCCTTTCACTAAAGAAGGACTTGGAAAGCAGGCGAAAGAAGGCCAATGTGAAAGAAGGACAGGCTGTATCAACACAAAAGGATGCCCCAGCTAATTTTCAAAAGAAGGCCACACATGAAAGAAGACCCTGGCCAGTATTGCCACATGGTACAACGGGCAAAAGAGAGGCAAGGCCAAGCCAGGAAGCATAGCTGGTGATGGCAGGTAGGCAAGGCCCAAAAAAAGAGATGGGGGAGATGAAAGGATAGGGAGACTTGAATGACTTACCTTCTTCCAAGAATGAATTGGATCCAAGTGAGCCTTTACCTAATGCCAGAGGAGGATTTGCACAACAATACTAACTTGGATTTCCAGAACTGCCATCACAAAGCAGAGCACATTTCACATGACATTGCTTAGCAGTAGAGTTACTGGTCCCAATGAGAGCCATTAACTGGAGATTACCCGCAATCACATGAAACTGGGGGTGGCACTCACTGTCGCTGGGGATGGCACTCATCAAAACTGCATTGCAATATAGTGCTGTTATACTGTTGTTACATTATGTATGACTTAGCAGTTGACAGCACCCGGTTGTACATATGGAAGAAAAGTTTGGTTAACAATTATATGGGAGATCATGTAAGGGAACAGCCAAACAGAATCGGGAAGCTGAAAAAATACATTCTGAAAGAAACCAGTGGCAATTGACTTTCATACTGTTGTCCAGAAAAATAAACTAATGTGTCCATGAAGTCAGCAAAGGTCAAGCTCAAAGGACATTTTATTTATAAAGACATAACTCAGAAGAGACTTTATTTGCATGTGTAGAAAATAGCACAGCTTGCACATGTAGTGAATAGACCATTCTTTTTGCTACATTAAAGGAAAAACAACTGAAAGCTTAAAGAAACTGGACCTCTATAATTTTGTAAAACTGCCTATTACAGAAAAAGTTTAGTATGCTGTTTTATTTTGTTTTAGTGTCTTGATGACACAGAAAAGATTCAGAAAATTATCAGGTGCCCAGAAAACTGTAACTTGGAAAGTCTAATCTTTACCAGCCAAAAATCAGTTTGAGACCCTGTTTTGTGTAGATACAGTTACTTCTTGACTTATGGCCAATCATTCAGTAACCAAACTTATGGTGAAATCCTCTCCACAGGGATCCAATAGCCACCACCCCATCACATGACTGCTTTTCAGGCACTCAGCAACCAATTCTTTTACAAGACTACTTGTGTTCATGCAGTCATGTACTTTAAAAAAAAAGTTAATGCCATTAAAGCAATGACTCTTTCCAAAGATGTACGAGCAGACTGTAGAAATTATAGAATGTACATTTTTATCTTTCAGTCCTTCCACTCAGACCTCATTCAAATGTTCTCAATAAAACTTTGATTTAAGAATCATATTTTCAGATCTTGTCTATTTTTATCTTATTCTATCTTGATCTAGCATAAATCTTAAAGTCTTTTTATTCCCCAAATCCATAGTATTTACCCCCAAAACAATGCATTTATATATACTTTGATAAGAATAAATAATAAAGTATTACAAATAACACTAAGGTTATATTTACTTAACATATACAGGCAATCCTTGATTTCAAAGCTTATGCCAAGCTCATGATATTTTGGAACGTTCAACCTTAATCAGTAAATTGTTTCTCTAAGCCTGTGCTATCTGGTATATTTTGATCAATATGGTATGTAAGTTTAATGTGATGTACTATAGAATGAGCTTTCTATAAATCTACAAGTTTTAATTTATTCCACTGGTATTAACAAATCTGCTCGAAACATGACTAGATCCAATCATAAATTCATAAGTCAGTTTTACAGGTTTATATTGTAGGTTTCTGTTTTCTACCGGAAACATTTAAGCTTTTGAACAATGACTTGTCTTCAGGTGAAAAAATGATAAACAATAATCAACTAAACTGCTCTTATTTTGTTATTTGGATTAAGCACATTACATATTAAATTATTTACTGTTGAATTGTATGAGATATCTTTACATAAACATCTTTGCAGAAATTTGTCATGTCTGTGCTCAATTTCAAATTTTGATATAAAACTCTGTTATTGAATGATTTGCAATATCCTAGGGTAAGTGCCAAAAATGAAATTAAACCTATGAAGGTGTATTTACAAATCTGACAAAGTTAGCAGAAGCTAAAGTTCACAAAGGCTGGCTGTTTCCTGCACTCCATGGGATGAACTGAAAGAGTGAAGAGATTATTTTCCATATTATTCCTCTTCCTGAATCATACCTCAGTGCAGAATAAGGCTTGGTTTATAATGAGGATCATGTTCACAAGAGATATTGACTCAATTTGTCAGTTTCCTATTTGATGATCATGGTGTTCAAGGTGGTGATATTTAAGCATTCAGAAATACCATTCACCTTTTTCTAACATAGTTAATATTAAACACACACATACACCCAAGGAAAAGAGCCTTAAGGGCACCCTTAATATAGCAACCAGTGAATAATAATATAAGTACTACAGTCTCATCTGCTCACGCACCCAGGAATGAACATCCCCTGTGTAATTCAGATTCTATATACACATTTCTGAAAATGCTCACATTTGAAAGAGCAATTTTATAAGAGGCTCATATCTACTATATGAATAAGTAAAGCCTTCAGTATTAAATATGTAAGTAACATATGTATTAAAATCAGTCTTCAAGCAAGGAGGCCCTTTGCTCTCTGCAATAATTAGAATCTTAAAATTTAAAAGTATAAGGAATATTAACACCAAATCCCAATAAATAGTGAGAAATTCAAGCTACTACTTGAAAATTAACCATTTAGCCTTTGGTTTGGTAAAGAATTGTAAAACTTTCTCAGATAGAAGGTAATATTTTAATGCCTAATGATGCATCTGTTGTTATTGTGGTTCATCACACAGTCAGCCAAATGTTCAGACTGGATTTGGCATTTTTATCCACCTATTGAGTCCTTCCCAAGGACTTGAGAAGTTGATATTTGTCCCAAGGCAGATGTTATATTTGATGGTATTAAAAGTATCATCACCGAATGTAAGCTGTTTCAAGTAAAGCTGCCTTTTACAGCTGATGGTGATTTTGTCAATCACAGCCAGATTGATTTATCACAATCAGATGTCTTCTTTAATCTTTAATCAGAATAGAGCTAGAAGGGACCATGGAGGTCTTCTAGTCCAATCATCAACTCACGCAGGAGACTCTATATCATTTCAGACATGTGGCTGTCCAGTCTTTTCTTTAAAAACTCCAGTGATGAAGCGCCTACAATTTCTGAAGGCAAGCTGTTCCATTGGTTAATTGTCCTCACTGTTAAGAAGTTTCTGCTTAAGTCCAGGTTGTTTCTCCCATTGATTAGTTTCCATCCATTGTTTCTTGTCCTGCCCTCTGGTGCTTTTGAAAATAAGTTGACCCCCTTCTTTGTGACAGCCCCTCAAACACCGGAATACTGGTATCCTGTCACTCTTATCCCTAGAATAGCATACTCAATTCCTGCAACTGTTCTTCATATGTTTTTGTCCAGGCCATTAATCATTTTAGTTGTTCTTCTTTGCACTTTTTCCAAAGTCTCAACATCTCTTTTTGTAATGTGGTGACCAAAACTGGATGCAATATATCAGGTCTTACTAAGGCTTTATAAAACGGTATTAATACTTCACATGATTTTGATTCTATGCCTCTATTTATCCAACCAATAATTGTATTAGCCTTTTTTGCTGCTGCAGCACACTGCTGGCTCATATGTAAGTGATCTTCCACTAGGACTCCAAGGTCCCTTTCATAATTAATGTTTTCGAGCCAGATTTAGAATGTTTAGAATGGATCTGGTATTTTTATCCACTTATCCAGTCCTTTCCTATGACCTGAGATAGTCAGATGTGTATAATGGATGGTATTAGACGTAATTACAGGATGTAAGCTATTCCAAATAAAACTTTTTTTGCAATTGAATGATAGTGATTTTATTAATGCTTGTGGTATTCAATTGCTATTCCAGGTGTTTTGGAATTCCATCAAAGTGCCTCTTGGTACTACCTTTGTTTTCTTTTTCTATAGTTATTCTATTTCTAGGTCTTTGTATTTTGTTATCTTTTCCACTTCTTTCTCTTCTATTCTGCTGCCTCCAGGTTCTGCTATGTCCACTATCCAGACTTTTTTGTCTTTCTTATTGACAACTGTTATATCCAGGGTGTTATGTGGCAAGCGCCTATCTGTTTGAATTCTAAAGTCCCAGAGCAATTTAGTTTCTTCATTCTTCACTTTCTCTATTTTATAGTCCCACCAGTTCTTGCTTACAGACAGATGAAATTTCTTTCAATTTTTTATTAACTTTATTTTACTAAAGAGCATGCCAGTTGTAGAAAGGCATTCACTGTCTCCAGAAGTTGTGGGTGCTCCAACGCTGGAGGTTGTTAAGAAAAGATTGGACAATCATTTGTCTGAAATGCTATAGAGTTTCCGGATTGAGCAAGGTCCCTTCCAATTCTGTTATTCTGTTATTCAACATCCATTCTCAACAACTCAGTTGGCTATGCCTCAGTAGGGCTTCTAGTATCCTGCTAATATTAAAAGGAAGATTTTAAAAACCTATGAAAGGCAACCTAATTTTGTTTTACTAACCAGATGAAAAACAAAAGCAGGTAAATAAATTACAAAAATAAATTACAAGCAGCAAAAGTCAACTTGCCCTTTTCAGGAATCAAAAGGGAACTTTCTGTTTTCTAAAAGGCAAACAAACACTATGCATACTAAACTAGATATATTGGGCACACATCCCAAGTCAAACATTTTAATATTCCATGTGGTCCAAAAGAAGCTTTGGGGAACCAGTAGGAATAGATTTAAATGAAAACGTTCCATTACCAGTATGCAAAAATGGATTTAAAAAATATCCAATATCCAATTAAGGAGTCCATTATCAAACTGAAAGCATTTAGGTTATAATGGAGGAAATAAAATGTTCACTGGAAAAATCACAATTTATTCCTGGAGAATGGTTATTTTTAATCTATGTGGGCAGTACATTAGAATTGCTTCTAATTTGATTGCATAGATATTTTGCATTGAATAAAGATATATTGCATTGGATCTAATTATGATTAATTATTTTTGAGTTTAAAGTAACTTAATGATTGGACATTTTATACAGTGTCTAAAAATTATTATAATTCACACAGTCATATAGAATCATAATCCTTATACCATTCTGGACAAATGGTAGACCAGTCTTTTTCTTTTTAATCCAGCAATGATAGAGCACTCACAACTTCAAGAGATAAATTATTGTTTAAGAGCTCTCACAGTCAGAAAATTTTCCTTAATTCACATTTGGAGTTCTCACTGTAAAATTTGCACCCCTCTTCTTGTTTTACTTTCAGATGCTAAGTATTTCAATCTACTCTCTTTTACACCCTTCTGACATTCCTCAAACAAACTTGAACACTCAGGAAAAAGGTGGGATATAAATGCAAATATATATATATACATATATGTGTGTGTATGTATATATCTATGTGTGTGTGTTTGTATGTTGACTGGAAAGCCAGCAACCCAGGTTTGAGACCCAAGCACCACTTGAAGGGGTGAGTTTCTGTCCTTGCCCTAGCTCCTGCCAAGCTAGCAGTTCGAAAACATGCAAATGTAAGTAGATAAATAGTTACCACTTTGCTGGGAAAGTAACAGCACTCCATGATCTCATGCTGGCCACATGACTGCAGAAATGTCTACAGACAGTGTTGGCAAAATGGCCTTGAAATGAAGATAAACACCACCACCACCATAGTCAGCAATGATTAGCAGAGTAAAACTCTACAAGGACTCCTTTACCTTTTTACCTACCTGCAAGGAAAACTAACTTTCCTCAAAAAATGTACCTTTAAATATGATTATCCCGGACTTACTAACAATATAGCAATATAGAAAGCTAGTGATTTTTTAATTTTGTTTTAATCTATATTTATATATATGGTTGGTATGTGTGTGTGTGTGTGTGTGTGTTATATAGGTAGGTAGGTAGGTAGGTAGGTAGATAGATAGATAGATAGATAGATAGATAGATAGATAGATAGATAGATGTGTGTGTGTGTGTGTGTGTGTGTGTGTACGTACGTATGTATGTGTATATATGGTATATAATCATTTTTCATAAAATTTTTCATAAAACATATCTACTAACCTTTTGATAGTCTTGGCTCCAAAACCATGAGTGCAAACTCTTCATTGATTAAGAAATTTTATACGATTTCATTCTAACAGGGCCATTAAAACTTGAAAATGATCTTGTACAAATTTTTATACAAACTGTAGTCATTCCTTCTGAGTTTGGAGGTCATCATTCTAAAGCAAAGTGTTTTTCTGCTTAAATAACAAATTTCCTGAACAATAAAAGACTTCACGCTAAAGAACTTCGCAGAGATTGAATTAATACTAATTTGAGAAGTTTCCCTTTGATAATATATCTATCAAAGCCAATACCCATCCTGTCAATACATGTAAGGTAAAATCTTCATTGAGTAAAGTTTGACTGCTGGTAACTTCATTAACACATATATGTAGACCTTGACAACAATATGGAAGTGGTTTGCCTTGCCCATTTTGTGGAATTTTTGTTTTACTTTTCCACCTAGCTAGCCTATAATCCTTAGATTTCTGATTACATCCCATCCAAAAAATAATCAGGCTTTACCTTCCTTCTCTTTTTTTCAAAATCATCCAAATCACCGAGGTTTTCCCACCTGAGCTTATGAGTACATTTAAAGTTAACATTTTAACACTTACGCATTGCAGTAAGGCTTCTTTTCATATCCTTTGTAATTGTTCATATTTAGAGCCATCTTGCAGACTTCACAATGGAAACATCCCTTGTGCCAGTACTGAAAGAAAATTTGTATGGTTATAAATGGTACTATTGCCAATATTATTTATGCAATGAGTGGAGATGCTCCCTTTAAGATCTATTAGTTTTAATAACAGTAATTTTGGACAGTAGATTTCATGGTATTACAAAATAGGGCTTTTAAATGTATATGATTTCAAAATGTGGCAAAGTACCCTATTCTACTTAATGGATTGTCTGCTCATTCTACTTGGACAGAAGCCTTCTCAGCCATAGAAAATTTACTTCATGGCTTAAATCAAAAGCTGCCGATTTACAATTTACAAATGCTACTCAATCTCCTGGAACATTTTCATTCATGTTGCTGTTGACATAGCTTGTGATAATGTTGTAAAGCATTTTCAAGTATTTGGAGCGTTTGTGAACTGAAGTCAACAAAGTTATAATGGACTGAACTTTTGCTCATCCCAAATCATTTTACTCGACAATCCCAAGTCCTTGTTTTTCATTGGCTTTTTCTGTGTTCTTGCTCCAATGTACACACAAAGAATAAATACTTCGTGAAGGCCGGGATTAAATTGACCCAAATACCAGCATTTCCTTTTGTTTATTAAAGCTTCGAGCACAGTGTCTTGAAAGTGACCAGAGATATAAAATCTCCTCCCAAAACAATAGTATGCCTTTAATCTTGTAACTATCAGCCCATCATGTCTTTAATCTGCCTTCTTAAATATTGTCTACTAACTGAGCATTTTGTTACTACATTAATCAAGCCCAATGTGACTGACATCTTACTAAAAAATTTAAAAAACATTATATTATCAGGCCCTTTATAGCACATCATTATTATAGGTAGTTTGACTTTAAGGATTCTTTTTCTCCCTCACTCCAGAAAACATGGTCCCTGTTATTTTGAGTAACAGAAGGACCTGAGATTAAAATACATAATTTCTCAAGGCCCACCCCCAAACAGAAAGCATCAACATCACCCATTTATGTGAGTATTCACAGAAACCCAATGCCGACCAAAAATATGTTTATTCCTCCTTCTGGGGGGGAGGAGGCATTTCTGTCACAGCCTCATTATTTGCAAATTCCTTCAGACAATCGCACTTTTGTGATTCGCGAGCGGGCTAGACAGAAATAATTTCGCCGAGAAGGGCAGGCTCGGGAGGTGATGTACTCCTTGCCCCCACGCGAAGCTTTGCCCACAGAAGCCGGCGGGAGAGCAGGCAGCGTTACGTAACAGCTGCCGCCGAAGAAGCCCCTTCTGCATTGCAGGTCTGGAGGCGAGGAAGCCGTTCGAGTCCCAGATGAGGGGACTCACCTTTAGGACTTAGGGAGGTGGAGGGGATGCAGTCCCACAGCTTTCACATGGAAGAAGGAGGGAGGCCTTGTCTCCTCACTCCCTCTGAAGCCTATCCAGACAAGCAGGTTTGGGGGATGAGGGGCCTGAAGGAGATCCCTTGGAGCCTGACAGGGAAGATCAAGCTCGGTATAGTCCTTCGCCTCCTCCCGCAAGTAGGGCTAGCAATGCGTCAGCCGCAGGGTGACAAGTTAATTACTGAAACCAACGCCACTGCAATACTAGGTGGGGGAGGAGGCGCAGGGGCTGCCCAGGAGACTTGCTCGTCGGCTTCAGCGCTTCCGCTCATCCCCGCTCCCGCCGCAGCCCGGTTCCCAAAAGCAGAAGGAAAATCCAAGCCGGCGCAGTGCTGTTCAGCACCGGACCTCCTCTCGAGCCGCCTGGCCCGAAAGGCGCGCAGGCTTTTCTCTCTATCCATCCGCCCTTCCCGGAACCGCCGCGCAACCACGAGGCTCAACCATCTCTTCCTTCCCCACTCTCCGGTTGTCCTGGGGAGCTCGACACCAACACTTTTGCCCCCGCATTAACTGCACTACTGACATCGGGGGAAGGGGGGAAGGGAGGGAGGGAAAGAGATGAAATGGCAGTGGCGGGAGCTGCCATCCAAGACAGATGACAGGTGTCCGGTAGGAAAGGCTCTTCCCAGCCTCCGCACATAATTGCAAATGACATTCCTTTTAAGTTCAATCTCGCCCACCCCAAAGAATGCTCCTCCGCAAAAAGAAACGAGGGCCTCTAAAATGTCCCAGTTTGGAGTCCTTCTACTTCTGCACACGTAGAATCTGAGACGATGCCGGACACAGAGAGAAGGGAACGAAGCCATCCCGAATCAGTTCCTCGCCCATCCCTCCTCCCGCATGCCCGTTGGGTTCCCTTCCACCTATTCCGGCCGCCCCTCGCCCCAAACAGCAGCTGGCCCGGCCACCTGGCGCGCGCGCACCTTATCCAGGCAGTTGACTTTCTCGGTCGGGTAGACGACTTTGCCACAGCGGGCGCATTGAGGGTTCATGGTCAGTCTCCCCGCTAAGCGTCCAGGCGGAAAGAGCCGCCCAGGAGATCAGGGGCATGCCTTGCTCGCCGCAAGCGAAGGTGACTTGCCGGGGGCAGTCAGCCGGACTGAGTGGAAGGTCGGCGGCCGAGAATGCGCGGCTCTTCCAGCTGGCGGCGGCGGTGGCGGCTCGGCAGCATGTGCGAGCGAGTGGGAGGGGAACTTCTGCCTGGAGCCGCCTGCGCCAGCCTCCGCCTCGTGCTTGCGCGCTCGGCTCCCCCGCAAAGTGAGTTCCGCACTGAAGGGTCGGGCGCCTCCCTTCTCCAGGCCTCCAAGAGAGGAGTCATGGGGCCTAACCTGGCAGGTAAGTGGGTGCCGGCAAGAGAAGGTGTGCTTTTTTTAGATAAAGTTTTATTCCTGGGGGATGGGGCGACGAATACATTGTCAAAGGCACCAAAAATGGAAAGTAAGCCATTCACTCTTTATAAAAATAGGGTCATCTGTTCGCAGTTCATGCTAGAAGCGTGAGAAGTATTGGGACAACTGCTTACAATCGACATAATCATAAGTCAATAGACATAAGCCCCAGAATAAGGTATTGTATAGTATAGAAAGTAAGGAAACAGATATGTAGTGGTGAAGGGATTGGATTGGCTCAGATAAATCAGCTTTAAGAGCTCCTTCAGTCATGGAAGTTCATGGTGATTTTGGGCAAGTTCTCTCGCAACTCAACCCAATATAGAGGGGCAGTGGTGTGAGGAAAAATGGGAGGACTATAAAAGTCATCTTGAGCTGCTGAATGAAAGGTCAGACATAAATCTAGCTAAAAACACAGAGGCATCAGAAAGAGCAAATCAGTATATAGTTCAAAGTGATTGGGCAAATAAAGTAGCCTGCAATTCTATTCAATATGCACCAAATTAATGGACATGAGAAACAGCTATTTCAAATACCTCTGTCATTCTATTCTGATTAGGCTTTACGGTCTTCATCCAACTCA
This sequence comes from Pseudonaja textilis, assembly GCF_900518735.1. Next base: position 1,002,313 of record NW_020769339.1, read on the forward strand.
CTTCCTGTTAAGGCACCATTCTAGCTCCTGGGCTACTTTGCCTGATTTTCTCAGCACAGAGACACAGCTCAAGCTTCCGCATTATCTCATTAATTTGGAGCAATATGGGCAACCCAGCCCTATGCAATCACAAATTGTCATTTGCAGATCCCAGGACTTCTAGGTCCATACTACCAAAATGTCATCAAATAGCAGTAGCCGAACATATACCAGCAAATTTAGACAGAGAAGCATTAATTTGTTGGATATGCTAAGTGCTGCTTAAGCTGCACAAGGTGTTTTAAAATGGACCAAAAAATATGCTGGCATATTTTTACATGATATATTTGCATCTGTGCTCTGCCTCCTGTGATCCCAGTCAGGAAAATGATTGCAGGCTCCAGCTGATAACACACGGGATATAATGAGACCTTTCAGGAACCTATAGCATAAATAGCATGGAATCAAGATAGACCTCACTTTCACTGCTAGCCATTGCCATGTAACTAATTGTGGGGTTGTTCAGTGAATCTAGTTTCCCCGATGACTTTGCATATTGGAAGCTGGCTGGGAAAGTTACAAATAATGATCACATGATCCCAGGATGCCGCAACTTTTGTAAACGTTTGACATATACCAAGCACCTAAATTTTGATAATTTGAGCACATAAATGCTGTGATGGTTATAACTGAGAGGGCCAGTCACAAGTCACTTTTTTCAATATCATTGTGACTTCTAATGGTCATTAAACAAATGACCATAAGCTGAGGACTCCATATGTACTGTAGAGAATTGGGTTCCTTATGTTAATAAGTTCCTAATGTTTCTTACCAGTCTCTACTAAGTTAGGATATTGGATTTGGCTGTTGACTTATACTGTACTTCAGTAATGTGGGCTGTATGGTGAACACTAGTGTAGTTATTTTTAATTTACTTTTTATCCCATGGGAATTGATTTGAAACAAATTTATGTCTTGAAGGTTTGCATTATTTTAAAGATATGCTGAGACCCAGAAACTCCTGCAGAAGTGTGTTTGTTTTTTAAGGTAAAAGATATTGTCAACTACTGTAGAGATTGCCTCTGCTCCTGGTGGCTTCATGGATGCATCCTTGCAGTTCCCTTAGCAACAGTGTGGAAATTGTGCATCACTGTTTCTTTCCCAGCCATTTTTTTTTTACTTCCTGGTGTCTAATAGCCCTGGGATTAGTTGGTAGTTTTCCCAAGTATAGACTTTGCTTACCTTCCAAGCCTTAATATGATTGGCCAGCTGCTGAGATTGTGCAGGTACAAAGATAAAAATCTCTTCAAGTTGAATTTAACTGTAATGATTTCATGGACATGGATTTTCTTAATAACAATATGACCACTGCCATCCTTCTCTCAAGATATTTTTTCCCTGTTTTATAGTGCTGAGATTTTCTGATTCTCTCATAGTTACAGACTGATTATAGTCAAAGCGACAACCTACCAAAGTTAGTGTTAGCTAGTGTTTCACGACCTACCAAAGTTAGCTAGGTGCAAGAGTTCTTTCCTCTGCTTCTCCCTCATTTTCCCACACCTCCATTCTTATCCTGCTGGCTATCCCACCATTTTGTGACTATTCAACTAGCAGATATTTTCCTGTGAAACCAGAAATCCAGCAAAGGGTTTCATCAATTGACCGAAGTACTTTCTTTGCAGCCAACACATTTTAGATTCCACTGGCATAACATGCACAGTGACTTCTCAACCAGCAAATCTTAAAGATAAAATTACTATGTTACATGAGACAGCTGTATTTCCTAATATGAAAGCAGCAACCTTAATTATTAGTATTTGCTATGTGAGAACATCATTGTGAATACTACAGGTCTAAATGCTGCATTAGCATTAAATCCTATTAGTCCAGCAGAAAGCATAAGGTTGTCCTGTTTAAATCATTTCCCAATTTTCTAAGTCACTGAAGCAATGGAGTTATTGTGTAATGTGAAGATTAAATTGCCTGCTATATTTTCATTTGTGATAACGAAGAGACTGAATTAGATGTATGTTATTTGCAAACTTCCTATTATATTGTTTCATCTTTTGTTCAAATCACTTGGAGTTATTAAAATGTCTGTTTTTAGTGCTGTTATTTTAATTACCGCAACTACTGAACTGAAATATTTTTGTTCTAAGCATATATATCAGGAAATGAGGGGAACTTCATTGAACTTCTGGGGTTTATTTTTTAGGTATCAAAGATTTTTCCACTTGAACATCATGGTATACCATGAAAATAAAATACTCTTAATTCAGATGTGCTTGCAGACTTTTTCATATATACTTTTATTTTTGCTTTTGCTAACCATAATGTAGTAATAAATTCAGCCTTACCAGCAAACACAACTGCTGTTACCAGGGATCAGATGCAATGCTAGAACAAATTGCTTGCTATTACTCATGTAAATCAGCTGAGGTGAAAACTAAAGGCAAAATTAGTACTTTCTATTGAGTAGCAACAAATACTATGGGAAAGATAATTTCTCTTTCAAATTGTTCATGTCTGAATACTACATAATGTACCATATGATGTAGTTAATTCGTTATTTTTGCCAGAAAGAATTTTTATCAAAGTGTAGAATATAGCCCATTATCTTTCAGTAAGGTATACAGAACACCAATCATGCTAGTTGACTTAATTCTTTATCCCATAATTTAAATTAATTTACACTAGTGATCCAGCATTCAAAAAAACATTCATTCTGAGCTTACATTTATAAAGGAAAATATTTATTGTGGTTAGATGGTCAGTTTATCTTGTTTGTGTAATGTGATGTTTTCGTATATTTTTATCAGCAGATTTGCTCATTCAAAGCATCACTAACTCTTTGAACTATGTACTGAAGATGGATTCCTTTAAAATGCCAGTAACATCTATTCATATGACTATATACTTCATTGCTTGCTTGATTTCTAGAAGTCCCTCACTCTCATTCTCACACATTATACACACACACACACACACACACACACCTCATGCAAAGTTGTTGGGACTGATATCCTAACAGGCCATCTGTCTGAGGAAACCAGAAGTAAGTGTCATAAACCAAAGAAAACAATAGGGCCCAAATGTTAAGTGATAAGGACGAGAAACAAACAAGCAAGTCATCTCCAAGGCAGCACCATTTGTCCTATAAGCCAAAGACAGATGACTCTGTGGAAGAATGTAGATTGACAAAATGACAATTTCTGAAGCAATACATTATAGCAGGGGTCTCCAACCTTGGCAACTTTTAAGACTTGTGGACTTCAAAGCTTCAAAGCTGGCTGAGTAATTCTGGGAGTTGAAGTCCACAAGTCTTAAAGTTGCCAAGGTTGGAGACTCCTGCATTATAGCAGCCCTTCATGAGTCCGTGTGACAAGTCACTCCAAACAAGCAACAAAACTCAGAACAATTACAGAAACCACCAAAAGGCTGGTCCACTGGTCCAGATCATTGACTCAGCTGAACTCGTAATCTGGGTCTATGGAATAACAAAGATCAAGAGAGCTCTTTCTGGCATCTATAAGTATGAGTATGTTGTGGTCAAATTCACTCCACTTCTTTATGTCTGGAAGTGCTGGCAATGTTCAAAGGGTGGGTCTTTGATCATGGTGCTGTGCTTTTTTTTTGTATACCCACAAACACCCAATTTGCTTCCACCTGCAAATTTTCCTACTGGTCAAGAAACACAGCATTTGGATAGCCTTATGATTGAATTCTTCAACCTTGGTCTTTAAGCCCTGCACACCAGGAAAAATTAAGAAGCAAGAGCCACACAGATTTCAGAAAGGCACCTTAAATGTGAAAACATATGAAAATTGTAAATGTAGTTTTCCCACGCACACTCAGAGCAAGCCAAGGAAGGAAATATTTTTTCCCCACCAACCCCTGAGCTGGACTGCTTCTTTTAATACCCATTAAATTCCTCCAGCTGGTTACTACAATCTCTCACACTGCATTAGTCCAGAAGCGATCCTGAAGAAAACCCTGGCAATAGTGACCTACATACTTGTCACCCTTTGGTCAGATTGCTAAATGATGATGATATGCCATCAAATTGCTATTGACTCTTAGAAATCACATGAACAGATTTTCTTCAGAATGGTATGTGCCCAGCCAAGTCTTTCACTTCTTCCAACACTGCTGTAATTGGGTCCTGGCACTTTGCTATTGGCCATTCTTGATCCAAAATGCAACATCCCCCTTATAGGTGGGTAAGAACTACTATTTATATGCTCTGTATTGACTAGAAGTAAACTTTTAGGTACAAATTAAAGCTCTGTATAGCTTGGCCTCTTTTACCTGCAGAATCAACAATTTTAAATAGATCATACTTTTGTACAGTGCACACATCTCAGATTCGGATGGCAAAGATTCTTCCTGTGTTTAAGATTGATGGAAAGAGCACAATTTTTTTTTCTCTCTCATCAACCCATGCAACAGTTTCCCACTTTAAGTCCATATTGTTTTCATGCCTCTGGGCCTATACAAAAGTCTATACAAAAGTGAACTGTTCAAAACAGCCATTCTTTAAGCTTTGTCATCAATATCCTTGTTATTTCTGTTATATCTGTTTATATTGATGTTATGAAAAGTTTTGACAGTTTCACGGATTATAATTTCTGTGTCATTTTGTTTTTCTGCTATGATGTTATACTGCTGTGGTACCATGTGGAGCGTAAAGATGTATAAATAAATAAAACCTCCCAGAACTCCAATAATTAGCTATGCAAAATTGAAGTTCTGAGAATTGCAATAGAGTGCACTTGAAGGGCTCCAGAATGGAAAGAGATTATTTTAAAAAATCTGTGAGAATTAATCACAAATAAGCAAGCACTGAAGTGCTCTAAAAAAAATCATGCTGAAATGTATAATTTGCTTTATTTAAAAATCACTGTAAAAACATAGTTCACCATCATACAGACAGAAAATGTGAAATAATTCAAGAAAAAGTCTTTATTTTAAAGGGGAAATTATATGCAATATTATTGAGCAATATCAGTAGAAACCAGCAGCTGGCACTTGGAATTTAACCATGGGAGAAAGGCTATTTAAAATAAATATTATAGTGTTTCAACTAATAATTGGCTCACCCAGATTATACAAAACATTTATTTATGTATTTATTTAAATATATTGGCTCCCAAACTTCAATGGACTCAGACAAAGCCCAAAACTAAACATGACATATAAAATCAACAGACAGCCCAGGCTAATAATGAAATCTGCAAAACAAAACAGGCCATTAAACAAATAACAAACATAAACCTCAGGTCTGGGATCAAAGCCAGGTTTTCAAAGCTCTGATAGTTTCCCTAAGAGAGAGAGAGAGAGAGAGAGAGAGAGAGACTATGCCATCTTTATCTCTGGGGTGTACTGTTCAGAGAGTGGGAACCACAATAGAAATGGCATATTGCCTATATCCTACAAGATGGCAACTTCTGTTGGAGGGAACTTCGAGGTGCACCTCCCTGCTGGAATCTATTAGGACAGGGGTTCCCAACCTGGGGTGCTCGCACCCCCTGGGGGTGCAAGATGATATTCCAGGGGATGCGAGAAAAGTCCAGGTAAATAATAGAATATTGGCTATATGTTGGCATTTTTATTTATTATGCAATGGATTAACTTTGTTTTCATTTTAGAGTTAAGTATCATTATTTAGTGGCCGTCACATACATAGCTGAAAAGATTCAATCCTACCATATATTTAACGCGTTCAGTAGTTCCTAAAGTCTAAATTTTTCAGGGGGTGTGAGGTTCGAGTGAAATTTCTTTTGGGGTGCAGGGCAAAAAAAAGGTTGGGAACCACTGTATTAGGCTGTCAGAAGAATTTGTAAGGAGAATATACTGTAGTATCCTTGAAATATACCAATCAAGTACCCTTTAATACATTTTGTGTGCATGTTTGTTTCTTTGTATCTGCATGTGCATATATGTATGCATATATATTTATAAATAATGGATATGTAGAACAGGATATTTATATGCATATACATTCATATCATTAACAGGACCTATCTATTCTTTGCTGTGATAAAACTAGAGCATACATGATGAGTATAGTATTTTCTACTTCTTCCAGCAAAAAGTAATCTTTTGTAATATGTTAGCATAAAAGCATACCTACTAACTTCAGGGTTTAAAATGTGGCATGCAGTGTTTATTAAGAATCCTCCTAGTTCTTCCTCCTTTGAGAAGTTTGCTTAAAATGTCTTTCTAAAAATTATCTCTGCTTCAATAACACAAACAAACAATAACGCAGTGTGAAGCTTTTTAAAATTCTGCCAAAGAGTAATGTGAATTAAAGTTATCAAGGGAAACCAGTAGAAACAAGCATAAATACAAAAAAAATAAAAATAAACTTCCACGGTTTGTTTCAGGAACCTCATAGATATTCAGAAGAAGGACCTCAATTTGAAGTTGCATCCCTAAGGAATGTCACATCCAAATGTATTGGACCAATTTGAGTGACTCATGACCTCTCTCTGATATTTTGGAATAGCAAGCAAAGTAGAGATGAGATAAATAGGACATTATATAAATCTGGTGCAGAAAAATATGGCTTCACCAATTATATTTCCATGGCAATTTTTTTCTTTTTAAAATATTCTGATTACTTCAATCAGAATAGACATTTAAAATCTTTCATAGTCAAGATTTGAAAAGGATTATACTCTGAAAAAGGCAATGATAGCAATAGCAATAACTTAGACTTATATACTGCTTCACAGTGCTTTACAGCCCTCTCTAAGCGGTTTAGAGTCAGCATATTGCCCCAACAATCTGGTCCTCATTTTACCCATCTTGGAAGTATGGAAGGCTGAGCCAACCTTGAGCCTGGTGAGTTTTGAACTGCTAAATTGCAGGCAGCTGGCAGGCCGCAGAAGTAGCCTAGAGACAGATTCTACCTATACCTGGGAATTTGGTTTTTCTTGCCTAAGTGCAAAACCTTGCTGTCTATGGTGATTCTCAGCCATCTACGTCATCGTTGGCCCAAAAGTGCATTTTCAAGAGGCAACTGGACTTTCTCATTTTTCTCTGAAGACATTTTGCTTCATATCCAAGAAGCTTTTTCAAGTCTGACTGGTTGGTAGGAAGCATTAATATTTCTTGCAGACAATTGGTCATTTGCATTCTTTTATGGAGTCATTGAGGCCACTTGGAGGTTTATCTGTGTCCTCAGGCTCATCTGAGTAGTGCAAATGGGTGTGGAGCCTTTTTGGAACTGTTGAAAAGATTGTGTTGTAGAGAGAGATCATGTTGTATTCCTCCCCCTTTGTTGAGAGACGGCTGTTCAATGTTGACCCCTCTTTCAAACCACTTCAGCAAGTATATTGTTTTTATATATGCTGTATTAAGAAGTTAGGTTTAGGGAAATGTACCAAGTAATGATGACTGAAAGAAGCTACATCTCTAGATCTTTTCTTCACTCTACCTTTACATGCTTACCACAATTCCATACGTAGAGTCAGTTGAAAGACAATCTTAATGAGATCCTATCAAAAGGAACACTTGACTGCACAGATTGAATATTCCAGACTTCCCCACAAAACCCATTTGGCCAGAGAGTATCCCTTCTCTCTTTCCTTTCACTCCTGTTTCATCACAGTATTTTTTAGCAGAACCTTTCTGTACACTAGATTTTGTTTGCTTTTTTTGTTTGTCGGTCTTATGCTTTATTGTTGTGCTTTGTATTCTTCCCAACTCAGTGGACAGTTGGAAAGAAGTTATGTAAAGAGGGTAAGGATCGTATCTGTCTATCTATAACCCTCTGGGAAAAAAAAAACAGATTTGCTGACAGGAGTGAAATAAAAAAAAATTTAAAAAGTAATTCAGGTCCAGTGTAGTCTGAGGAAAGCAAAAAAAAAATATCTTTCAATGTATCCATATTGTGTTTTCTCTGTTTATGTTGCAGCTACAACTAAACATTAGCTACAATAGACACAATGGACTGACAACAATGATTCAAGTTAAACATCTTTTAAAAATAAAATCAAAATTTATATAGCTTGAAATTAAAAATATTTATTGCTTTGTAATATACATACATGATTAGTCCTCACAACCATTTAGTGATCATTCAAAGTTACTGAAAAAAGTCTTATGACTATTTTTCACACTTACGACCATTGCAGCATTCCCATAGTCAAGTGATCAAAATTTGGACACTTAGCAACTGGTTCATATTGCAATGTACCAGAGTCACCTTTTGTTACCTGATGAGGAAGATCAGTGAGGAACCCAGATTCACTTAACAACAATGTTGCAAATTAACATCTGTAGCAGTTGTGGGTTTCATTTTTTTTTACCACCGATTCTGTGGGCGTGGCTTGGGCGTGCTTTGTGTGCATGCAGAGGGTTTGCTACTGACCTACAATCCTGCACTCTCCCTGTGTCTTCAACAGCTGACATGCACCAATCCACTGTGCCGCGCAAAGCATCTGAGCTTCAAAACCAGGAAATAAAGGTCAGTATAGAGCTGGGGCAGGCGGGCCCAACAGCTGATCATCGAAGTGAACCAGGTTGCTCACAGATGATCCTTGGAGCTACCGGTTCGGCTGCACAGGCCAAACCAGTTACCACCACTGATCTGTAGTTATTCACTTAACTGTAGCAAAAAAAGGTCATAAAATAGGTCAAAACTCACTTCTTGCTTAGTAATGGAAATTTTGGGCTTAGTGGTGATCATAAGTCAAGGACTATCTATATGCACTTCAACTTTCTTCAACTCGTTGAAAAAAATGGATCCAGAGAATAGTTTTATAACCCTAGCATTTGGAATGTTGTAGCAATGACAGCTTACAAAGCTAAGTGTGTCTGAAGCCAACAAGTATCTCAATACGGCCCTGATTGTATTCAACTACTCTAAATGGCTCATATTACAAGGAAAATAAAATTATAGGTTGGGATGAATTTTCTTCCTTTTTTTAAAAAAAAAGGCCCAGATTAGTCAGACCAAAAATCTACATAAATATACATATCACATTCATTTTCTCTATTATAGGGTTTTGCAGTCTTCTCTGGGCTGGAAGCATGCCACATGTTGCATTTCAAAATATAGTAGGTGATGTAGGACAAAAACAGCATTTATTTCACTGCCATTTCCATTGAGTTAAGTAGATTAGATTTCTTTCCAAACTTGAGTTTAATATTTCTCCTTCCATCTCATTAAAAATGCCAATTTAAAAATAACTTCTGAAAGTCTCTGAAGGACGCGTTTGAGAGTTTTGGGGGCCCTGTTTGAAATTTTCAAGGGTGTCAGGTTAAGAGCTTTTACATAAAGAGCATGTTAACATGACACGATATGTAACCCCAGATAATAGGATTTAATGTGTGTTCTTTGAAGTTAACTGATTTCCACCAAAATCTCTGGGGTGTGGGTAAACCTGCTTTTTTCTTCTACAGATGCTGTGAAGCACGTCCGAGTCATCTTTTTTAAAGTTTGTAAAGTTGGTATGATTTTTTTCAAAAGTTAATATTCCTATTTATTTACAGGTAGTCTTCAAGTTACAACAGCACTGGATACCAAAATTTCTGTCACTAAGCAATGCCATCATAAATTGTGATGGATTTGGACTTCTGAAGCTCAGGTTCAAATTTCTATGCAATTCAGCCCTTCATAAATCTAACTCACTTGCAGAGTTGTTCTTCATACAATAAAATATCCCAAAATGCCATCTTGAATGACCAGAACAAAACTTTACACATACCTTCAACTCAAGAACTGAGAGCTAAACTCCCAAACTGGATGGGAAAAGGATACTGTGGCCCTGATTTCTAAGATGCTACTTTGAATTTCCTGAAGGATTACCTCATTTTACTCTTAAAAGAGTTCTAAGCAGGTCCAGTAAAACCACCCCAAAAGATGATTTCATCCACTGAGAGATCCTGGCTACAAAAGAATTAAGGTGATATTGCACTATTTGTACCCCTGTCCTATAAACTGGGTATAAATACAGTAACAAAAATATATATACTCAATAGAGTTGATTATGTACTTTGTCTAATTAGACTATACGTACTGTATCAGACTATATATACTGTATGCATTTGTGTGTTTGCTTGAAAATCAAAGGAAATCTTGGTGAAGAGTACCTTTCAGCTTGGATCTCAATGTAGCTCCAAACATATAAACTGCTCTTGTCTGACTGACTGTATGGGAGATGCCTCCTGAAATAGTTCCAATCAAAGTATATGCAGCAACACAGACACCTCCAATTTATTAAAGTTTTGAGTCTATTAAATACATTTTGTTGTCTACTTATACGGACAGAATGCCTTAAATGTTTATTTGTCCTGAAGAAAAGTCACTGAGCAGCCAAATCACACTTGAAACACAAACAAGTGAGGCATTTGTGTCCTTTGAAAACATACTGGAAGTTAAAAAAAAATTCCTTCGGTTTATGTAATCTTGAGCAGTTGGGCAACTGCAATTCAGTGAAGAGTATTATCAGTCAAGTTGTTTTGCAAATGGCCTCCCCAAGCTGAAAAAGCTTCTCAAGTGAATTCAAAATGAAATATAAAATAAAATGACACAGAAGGCATTCCATGAAAATAGGCTTTGAAATAAGGCTGAGTTTGTCTTGTTAACCTGGCACAAAAACCTGGTGATCAGCAGCTTCATTTAAGAGAACCTGCTGGGAGGGACCTCTAAACTTCACAAGGGAGTGTCACTATGGAAACTAATCAAATGAACAAAAGTATGAAAGAGCAGACTTGGTGGAAACATCTGAGGGGGAGGAATAGCCCAGGGAACAAACTGTATATGTCAGAAGTGACTGAACTTGAGCTAATAAGTCTGATACCTGGAGAAGTCGAGTCAGGTTTTGATAATTTCAAAGAACCATTAAAATAGATGAGTACCATTTATTTTTTAACTAAGGTCACATGGTGCTCGTTTCTTAGGCAAACTGGAGCAGCTGGCACAGAACATGCTAGCTAGAGGCTAGATTTTTGGCAGAATGCTGTGTTCCTAATGCACCATGTAAATAAAATGCTTCAAATCACCACAAGTGTTTTTAAAGAGCATGAAAAAAATGTCCAAATTAAATAATAGCTACCTTTTAAGTTAAGAGTACATTTTTAGAAATGTTCCTTGATGCAGATGGCTGATGCCTGGTTTTTTATTCTGGAAGAACAACCACAAATGTTTCTAGGACTCTGTAAGAAGTAAACAAAGTAGTAAATATGGATTATGGCTAAGCAAACACATTAAAAAAAAACATTGCACAAAAGTCACATATTGATAATTATGTTTATAACATGCAAACTTTCACCTCTACAAATAATTTTATTTAGAGGACTTATCTAGAAATTATCAGATTCACAGTTCTAAAACTTGATAAAGTCTCCTTCAATTCCAATTTAAATTCTAGTGACTTCATGAATTTAACCACATAGATTGGGCTAATCATTCTCAACCCAACCCACCTCACAGGTTTATTGTGGGGAAAATAGGAGACAGGACAATTAGGTATTTTGTGAATATTTTTATTTCTTGCCAAGTCAGTTCTGAGCTGAAGGGAAAAAACAGTGTTTGAAATTAAGTTCTTTATTCTTCACCCAATAGCAATGGCTGCAAGCTGTTAGGTGGGCAAGTCACAAAACCCTCTCCTTCCAGCATAGATTATATACATTACTATCAACCCTCCTTATCTAATAAAAAGCTATCCTTGGAATATACACCTTATCTTATATCCTTAGATAAGACTTGTGAAAATGAAAAAAAAGTCAATATCTTAAATAAAATGAGATGTAGTTTTATGTCTTAACAATATAAATATTCTAATAAAGTACTCATTCTAATATGCTAACAGTATGTTTATTATCTAGAGCAGTGGTTCCCAAACTTTTTAAGTCCACCGCCCCCTTGGTGCTACAAACTCATCCTCAGTGCCCCCCACCCAGGGGTGGGATTCAAATTTCTGTGGGCATGGCCTAATTTGAGGGTGTGGCTTGCTGGACATGTGACTGGGTGGGCGTGGCCAGGTGACTGGCAAACCAAATACAAGTGGTCGTCACTTAATGGCGGTTGTTTAGCAAGTGTTCTAATTTATGACTGGCCTCCCCAGAGCTACTTGACCTGTTTTTGGAGTTTTGACAGCTTTAGATCAGGGGTCTAAATCCCACCCTTACCTGTGTGTGAGAGAGAGAGGGAGAGAGAGAGGTTGGATCAGACCTCTCTCTCTCTCTCTCTCTCTCTCTCCCACCAACATTAGAAAGCCACCGTCAGTCAAAATTCATATGAGTAGTCTCCGGGATTTAAAATTATGAGTTTGGTGGTCCCTGAGGTCCGAAAGTTTGGCAACCTCTGATCTAAAGGGGTGAGCCTGAGAGATAGAAAGAGAGAAAGAAAAGAAAGAGAAAAGGGACAGAAAGAAAAAGAAATAAGGAGGGAGGGAGAAGAAAGATAATGAGATATCTATTCTAGTCCAATCACCTGCTCCAGCAGGGTTAGAAGGGAGTGTGTGTGTGTGTGCATGTGTTCTCTTTGTAATTTACAGTACATTTTGGTTTTGCCTTCTTCAGAATTGGCACTGTAATACATTGGAGAAAAATAATTTTTAGGGTGGAGATCTGGTCCAATGGATCCTGTTTAAGGCCTCAACAAAATCTGAGAGCTTCCTGATAGTCTTGACCATGTTTTGTCCACAAAACCTTTAATAGAAGCCAAAGATGTTTCAATGTGGAAAAGGGCCTCAATTCTAAACTAGGCCTCATTCAATCTGATGCATCAGGTCTCTCTCTTTCTCTCTCTCCCTCCCTCCCTCCCAGACTGGCTTTGCTCTACTTTCCTGATGCGCCTGCAGGGCCAGTGCTTCGTACATGGATGGATGAATGGATGGATGGATAGATAGACACACAGGCTGGCAGGCAGGCAGATAGATATATTGGTAGATGGATGGATGGATGGATGGATGGATAGATAGATAGATAGATAGATAGATAGATAGATAGATAGATAGAT